>JAPMOB010224412.1:0-15385 GCA_029875015.1 Lepomis gibbosus
ATACTTGTCGAGAGAGAATGACAGATGTCGTCTCATAAATTTGGCACAGATTTTTTTTTAGCTACTTGAACCAAATACCGGAGGTCCTAATTCAAAACTATGAGGTCAGCTTCGGCAAAAGATGAGTAGCTGCTACCTGAATGTTTTCTACTCTAGCATGATGCTAATGAGGTAGAGAGAAATCTGATCACTAGTTCAACCAAATAATTTTTTGTAATGTTCACACACTCTAGTTTTCATTCCCATAAGCAGTTAAATGCTACATTGTAGAACCCGGCTGTCATTAATGAGAGATAAACAAAACATAGTTAAGTTCCGCAAAGACATGATGAGGTTTTGATCTACTTTGTTTTAGCTGATATCGATCCATTGGTTATTATTGGTTATTGATGAGTTTGTGAAGGAGTTACTTGTATACTCATGGACAATAATGGAAATAACAGTTACAATCCTTTAAATTCATGTTTCCATCACTTCACATGACTGCAGGAAATTACATTGACTTACATTCATTCCCTGGAATGAACCCTCGACCTTAACTATAACCACAACTTCCCCAACCCTAAACCATACATTGACCCAAAACCAAGTCTTTAATCTGAAACTGAATGATTTGTTATGGGAAGTCCCCACAATGTCACTGTGTAAATAGATTTATGTCCGCAAAACATGAGTAATGCGTGTCCATACACACGCACACACCCCAGGTTCCGCCACCTTCACCAAGCCTATCTCCTTCCAACTGGAAATGGGAGTTTTACATAACCTTCTGCAAAACAACAACAGCCCCCTGAGAGGCCAATAAACCAGAGGAAACAAATTCATGATCAAATTACCACAGCCTACTTTCAAATGCAATTTGGGGGGGAAAGAAGGGGGGGATCACTGGCAGGCTTGAAAACAGGCAATTTCATCTGTCGCTTTAGCTTTTTCCTTCTTAATCACTTACATCTTTTCAGGAAAACAGTGTAGCAGCCTCATGGGGTTTATATCGAACTGTTGCATTGCCATGGCAGTTTAGGAGCTCTTTGAGGATTATTAGCTGTGTATGTCACCCATGCAATCTAGCACCAGCTACCAATGCTGCCTGTTACGTCGTGAGAAGGTATCCTACTGAGGGAAACCAGAAATTTCCCACAGACAGGTATTTGGAGTGCAAAGTCTCAAAGGTGTGCTTTCAAAGATGTGAAATGAAAGAGAGTGGAACACAGGGCAGAGCACTCCACTGGAAAATCTATAAAAATGAAATACCTCTCAGCTGCAGCAGTGATTGTTGGGACATTAGAATGCAGAGACTGGCTTTTTTGGTGAATAAAAGGAGCATTCACAATGAGTTACACTGGAGGTAGAGTGTAAATTATTCTCCATTTACGGGCAGAAGAGTTACTCAAACAAAAGTGATGAACTTGCTCTTGCAAATAATTCTTAGTAGTTGTTACAGCTTCTCAGATTGACTTTCAAATTGGGCTCCCACTGTTACCTGAGGAATTTGTAGCTTTTTTCATGACTTTTCATTTATTCTACTTGAATCCTATGGACATAAATTACAACTCCTGTTGGGCACAACGGAATATAATGGTATGAATGAGTAAAGTATAAAATATACTCCCTGTAGTATTCATGTCAGGGACTCATTTACAAAATCTGTTGGTGTTACCTGACCAACCATTTACATGGAGTATCCATAGCATGGATAACATGTGCCTCTCATTTGGGGTCCTCATGAATCCACTTGGTTCTAAGGACCTGAGAACTATGTCCTAATTATGCTCGTATCTGGTAGGATGTCAAATGGTTCCAAGTAGTTGAGCTCTGATCCCATGGTATGACATAATCACAGAAGGAGAAATTGTTTGGTCAAAACATTAAACCTGTTAATGACCTCTACCTGTCATTAACTCATCCAAAAACACTACAAGTTGTTTGGTTCCGATTTCCAATCTAAGTCCAGTTCCTGTTTGGCACACTACCCAATATTACTCAATATTCTCAGCAAATCTGGATAGTCTCTTATCAAACTTCTGAACCATCCTTGCTATGTTTTATCAGCAAAGAACAATATGCCACATATTGAGGTAACTTTAGCTGGCTGATTTTAGCTGGCGTTGATTTTACCTGAAGATTGTGCTGCATCTCTTCAATGAGGAGGTCTTGAAGCCAAAAGCTGATGACTCAGAGCTCACCAAGACCATCAATGCTACTGTCATCAGCTATCTTAATGAGAAATACATACGATGATGCTTCCACTGATGACCTCCTGAACATGGCATCCCCAGTTGATCCTCGATTCAAGACCCACTACATCAAAGATGACAAGGTTGGGGTTTTGAAATCAGGGGCTGTGGCTCAGATGCTGGATGGATGTCGAAGCACATCACAAGCTTCTCTCACGTGCAGATGTACTGTCCCCGGGGGGAGGCAGAGGAGATGCTGCAGCAGCTACACCGCCACCATCCAAAATGCAGAAGAAGACACTGGGCGGCTTTTTCAAGAAGTCCTACTCAGTTACCACTTCTGGTCTTACAGACCAACAGGCTATTGAGGCTGAACTGAACAGCTACCTGTTAGCACCTGATGCAGACAGCGAGACCAACCCCCTGGCCCGGTGGAGTGTCCGCTCAGCAACTTACCCGAGAGTGAACCTCCTGGCTAAGCGGTACTTGTGTATTCCTGCCAACAGCTCATCCTCAGAGGTGCATTTAGCACTGGTGGCAATATTGTGACCTGCCACAGGGCAGCTTTAAAACCAGATGCTGTGGACAGACTAGTCTGAATGAAAACAGCTCGTTTGTAGTCCAGCCTTTTCTTCAGCTTTGCTGTGACTTCAGAGCAAAATGCGCGTCATAACACTCGCCATGCGGCTTGCCCAACGCCCTCAAAAACACTGGTGGAAAAACACACTGAGCTAAAACACACACCTTTCCTCTCCATTCCAAACACTAGCCACCCTCCATACACTCAATGGACATAAAGTTGTTACTGTGATGTGGAGACAGAGCTCAGTTATAACGTTATGGATAAAAGATACTTTAGTTAAAGATTAATAACTCACCACTCTGACACTCTTGCTCCAGTCCATGCAGCCTACAGCTGAACCGAAGCTGTTTACCGCCTTTTGGCTGACCCGCCCGTTTCTGCTTCTGATTGGCTAGTAGTCTTTAACTAGGAACAGCGCATGTGCAACTCCCAACAAAGATTCTTTAGAGACAATATGTATCACTCCACAGCTAAAATGAAGTCTTCAACACACAGGATGAAAAGAGGAGCTGCAGCAATATGCAGTCTGACACAAATATGGTGTTTTTTGAAAATTAAACTATGTACACCTGTTGATGACCTGAAAATGAGCATAATACCACCTCTCTAAGTAAACGATATGAATACTCCATCCACTACTGTAAATGTTAAAGGGGACCTATTATGTTTTTTCATATTTTCTAGCATTTCTATAATGTTACAATGTCAAATGTTCATATTAAACATGACCAGTTTCAATCCTCAGATATCCCCCTGATCCGAACACTCTGTTTTGAACAAGTAGTGTACTTGTTTTAAGTGGTAATAAGGTTCTTTTTCTGCCTTTTCCCAACAAATCAAAGTGTCCTTTTCTGAAACACAACTCTTTTATAATTACATTCTATTCTTTGTACCCATGTGAATAGTCTAGATTCTTTTGTCATTCTTATGAAACTCCAGTCTTTAATCATGACAGATTAATAGCCCATTTCAATGACTAAACCTCTATTGTTCCCTGGTCTGGTGTCCAGGGGTGTATTCAATCAGAGCACAATGTTCACATGCCAGCGGGGGTGATGACGATTGGGGCTGTCAAGCAAACAGACCCCTGTCCTCTGCAGGTGCGCATTTGATTCTGACATCAGCAACCTGACTATGACTCACCTACATGAGGAAAAGCCACATGGCTGCCAGCACTGTTTGAAGCAGAGCCAAAGTAAAGCTGAGGCTGTGATCTCCCATTTTCAGAATACCGCTGGGAGCGTTTGATTTCAAAGGCCTCCTCTTGTCGCTAATATAATTAGAGGGAGAACGTCCATTTATCAGATTCATTTGGGTTATTAGTGGGATTAAGCCTTTAATTAGACCTTGTTGGCTCAGGACAGCATTTCACTGGAGAGCTTTTCTTAAAAGGGAGCCAAAAAAATAATAGCAACACTGATGCAAATTCTCTGTAGACATGATTATACAGTATACAGTACATGTTTCCAGACTGTAAATAATTTAGCGTAACAGTATTTCTAATATTTGAAGTACAGAAATGGAAAATGTGTCCATGCAAAATAAAATAATAATGTAAAGAATAAAATCAGCACTTCACGATATAGCTTCCAGGATATTGATTATTAAGGAAGAACAAACAATGTTTAAGGGATTTAAATGAAAGTAAGTCAATGCAACTAAATATATAATGAACTTGAGTGAAAAGTCTATGCAGAGGATAAAAAAGAAATAGAAAAAGTATAAATGATTTTCTCTTCACACCCTGCAGTATTGTATTTTTACTGAGGGGAAATGGATTCTGCCAGCAAAAGTATTTAAAGCTAATTTTCTGTTGAGGCTTAGTGTTAATGATGTACGATATCATTTTAAGTTATTCATTCGCTCTCTGATTGATGACAATGTGAAATGATTACTCAGATGCTAAGGAGAATTATTGACTAGACACTCTATAATGTAAAAACTTTAATCCAGAATATGGAATATTTTTTATATGNAGTGTGACTTTTGGCAAACCAAAGCTTACTGTGTTGTTTGACCTGTAGACTTACAAAAATGAATCCTTTAAAATGTTATATTCAAATATACTTTACTGTGTAGTTTGAGTTACCCTTTAGGAACTCTATTTTAAGCTTATGACTCTCACATAAGTGAGCATTTTTTAAACTTTGCCTACATCAAGGACTGAAATAACTTATGATTATAATCCTCCCTCTGTACAACTCTTTATCCTCTCCTCCAGTCTGCCTTTAGGTGAGCAAACAAACACCCTTAAATCCAAATCTAATTTAACAGGCTAGAGATGATTTACAATGTGCTGCAGTTTGGGCTTCTAATTTTTAAATTTAATAGTAATCTAGCAAGTGTTTGTCCTAGATCTTACTGTAACAGACTAGAGTTTAAATCAGATGACTATGATCCTTGCGCATGTAACATTGTATATCCTTATGCATGTGACATTGTATATCCTTATGAATGTAACAATGTCTACTGCAATATAATGCATGAGTAAACTATGAACACCCACAAGCTACCATAAGGCAAAAATACACTGAACAAAAACAAATTCTGTCTCCTTGAATAACATTAATATGTGCTATATTCATATCTACTACTGAAGAGACTGCTCTAGTGTACATTGCAATGACAAAACATTTGGACAGTCACACAATTTGTAGTTTTGGTTTTGTACCGTAGCACTGAAACAATGACAATGTGCTGGCTCTTAATGTAGCAGTTACATCCACATCCGATGAAACATAAAACTTGTCGCCCTTTACATAATCCATACATTTTAGGAGATAGAGAGTAACTGGATACATTAATATAAATTTAAATATTCATCATCAAATCCTTTGCTGTCAATGAAAGCCTGAGGACTCTGAGTCACAGACATGAGCAAAACACTTGGTATCTTCTTTGGTAACACTTCTCCAGACCTGTGCTGCTGACAGCCTCACTGTTTGCTTGTTTGAGTGTTTTGTTGTCTTTAGTCTGGTCTTCAGTAGGTGAAGCACATTGGATTGAGGTCAGGTGACTGACATGGCCAATCAAAGTGTTCTATAGTCTGTTTTGAAACCTTTAAAGTGATGATTATTATTAAGTATGTTTGTGATCATTGTTCTGCCGCATCATCCTAAAAGTGAGGGATGAAAGACCTACACTTGTTTTTTAACTAAAATAAATCTACACTGTTCACCCAGTGTGTAGGCTATGTGAACGCCTTCAAACACCCTTAAAGCTGAAAGTCATTACTTTACCCTCACATTCATTGTCAATGTTAAATCCCTTGGGCTGTGCAGTACAGAGCATAACTTATAACATATTACACTAAACAATCCCGTTAATCCTGGAATAGTTCAACATTTTTGGAAATACTTTTGTCCCCTGCTGAGAGCCACCACAAGCAATCGTTTAGCTTAGCATAGCATTTAGACTGGAAACAGGGGGCTCTGTTTATAGGCAACAAAATCTGTCTACCAGCACCTCTAAAGCTCAACAATTAACATGCTAAATCTCTTTTCTTTAATCCGTTCAAAAAAAAACAAAGCATAAAATTTACACTTTAAGGGTTAATGTCGGGGTTTTAGAAAGGCCTTTTTCATGGTCAGGTGCAGTGTACCCTCGGACAGAGCCTTCTCATCCAACTCTCAGCAAGAACACGAATAAGCATATTTTCCAAAATGTTAATCTATTCCTTTATCGGTTTGACAATACTTGCGTGTCGATTTTTCTATTGATGAATGCTTTCATTAGCATCAGTTCATCTCATGGATTTCCATGCCAAGCAGTGAGGTGCTAATTAATCAAACAGTAAATACATGATGATACAAACGGCATTATATCAGCGGCCTGGGGTCAAGGCTCACCACTCTATCTTCTCCCCCTGCAGGTACATGGCCATCATCCACCCACTGCAGC
Organism: Lepomis gibbosus; assembly: GCA_029875015.1. Taxonomy (NCBI): domain Eukaryota; kingdom Metazoa; phylum Chordata; class Actinopteri; order Centrarchiformes; family Centrarchidae; genus Lepomis; species Lepomis gibbosus. Next base: position 6,658 of record JAPMOB010224412.1, read on the forward strand.
AGCGCATGTCATCCACAGAGACCAAGGTGGTGGTGGTAGTGATCTGGGTGCTGGCTCTGCTCCTCGCCTTTCCTCAATACTATTACTCCACAACGGACCAGCTCCCTGGCAGGGTTGTGTGCTACATCGACTGGCCTGAATACACCCTGTGCAACTTCAAAAAGATGTGAGTCTCTGTGTGCAGCTATTCAAACAGTCAACAAGTGCTGTTAATTACTTTTGAATTTACAGCAAATGTGGGAGGATGCTGTTTGTATTCAGTGTAAATGAGAGAACATGGTGAAAACGCATGAAGGCTTTTTGTGCTTTGTCGTGCATAAATTGAGGCACACAATAAGAGATTTGTGCTGTTTCTCTACTGAGAAAGGCCAGCAAATCGTGTTGGACCGAATAAAAGAAATTTGATTTGATTGCCTTACTCCACCATTCAGTTTCCATTTGTAATTCATTCAAAGCTGAAAACATTTTCAGCTTTTCAAGAACAGTTTCCTGCTTTACACAGCACAAAATGTAAAGACATAAAACCAATACAATTAAAGTGAATAAATCAAAGCACAATGTTTGGCATTATAGCAGAAAATGTGTTTATTATCGTGGATAAACCTTGGCTCTTCAGTCCTTTATAAAGCTCAAAGCTGTGAACTATGATTTCCACTTAGTTCTGCTTTTCACACCCATGTTAGCTCAGTAACATGTGTCCATGGCCTTTAGGCTCACCTTTAGAGTCTGACAGGCAAACCTTGTCTACCATGTAACACCAAAGCATTATCTGATTTATATGAAAAGCCTAATGTGAACAGAGACCTGTATGCCCACCTGGTCTCCTTGAGTCAGATTGAGGATGTGCAGTCTGTCTTGGAAGAATTGCACTGTGTTTATCTGCACTATTCATTCCAACTTTGCTGAAAGCCAGATGTCCGACTTTGCAATTTGCTATGATTCTGTAAATTGAAAAGCCTGTCCCTGCATCCCCAAATACAGACCTGAGTTTATATTGTTAGTTATTTGAGTTTCAACAGATTTAAAGAGCTCAGCTAAATGGCTGCAAAGAATGCACATTTCTGAACTGAGTCTATTGAATGTTCTTTACTCCTGACTGAGTCATGCAGGGTTAAAGTCTGATCTTCTACTGTGTATTCTCTAGCTAATTTTATTCCTCAGTTTACAGCAATGCTTGTTGTTTGATTTTGATTATTTTCCTCTCTGCAGCAAGTCTGTGATCTTTTTATATGCTCTCTCTAATGGGCCATTAAAAAGACATATCGGAAAGCTACCAGCAATCTAGTACAGTAGGCTACAATTCTAAAATGACTTGTATTAATGCATTATGTTGCGTCAAAAAAGGCATTACGCATCTTTAAAATGCCTTGATGATAATCTGTGTCTGATGTAGTGCTTTCACTAAAAAAGTACAATTCATTAAAAAATCGTGCTTAACAAACTTTCCCTCTTCAGCAGATCAATGTGAAAACAGCCTGCTAGTGGCAAACTCTGCACATCATTCTTCACAGTGAAGCTCAAACACCAAAGGGAAGTTACAATAAGCAAAACACACTTTTAACTGGAGGAGGACTTTAAAGTAAAACAACATTTAGACGAACCTTGGTATTATTTCCCTCATGGGCTGGTAGGAGCACTTCTTGCATATCATGTGAGAGCCACAGATGTTTGTCATGCACCATTTGAATAACTGAAACAAGCACTATGAACGATTTACACGCACTATGGGACCTTGGTCTGGCAGCAAAGTCTGGGTTGCCAGTCACCTTTCCTCCAGATATCATCTTACTTTCGGCTGCTAAAATAGAACCAAAGGCCTTTCATATCATACCAGTGACTAAAAATGAACATGAATCATCTTAATACTACATTTATGCATTGCTTGCGCAAAGGAAATAGCAGAAGCTGTCACTGCTGCTGAAGCACACCAATTTTACCTCCCCTCGCCCCATGATCTGCGATCAAACAGAAAGCATGGAAATGTTTTATTAAACAAATGCTGGTGTTAATCTCTCCTTGCACACACTGAAACCTTGCTGTGCTAGACAAACTTCTGAAGCTGCATTAGAAAAACAAGACAAATGCAGTGTGTCTGGAAGTGATTTATTTACGCTTTGTACCACCCCAGAAATCTCCAATTTTTTCCGTTTGTCTTTTTGTAATCCCACTGGCATAACTGTCCGACACATACATGAAGGCACAAACAGAGGTCCACAAATGCGCACACAATATTAATTCAGCGAACACTGAAACACACCCACGCAATGACGCACATATGCAGGCACTCAGACACACACCAACACGCTCTGATCACAGCTCCGCTGATGGCAACCTCTCAGCTCATCAGCAACAGTGTTTACCCTGCTCCGCTGCCAGCCTGCTATTGACTTCCCTTTCTACTGCCTCTATCACATTTCTCTATGGAAATATAGTTTGTTATGAACAGCGCAACGGCAATTTCATTGTTCATGATGGGATGCCTGCTGCACTTATTACTTTTTTAATGAAACTGTAATCAGTGACACGTAGGAGCCGAGTGAGAACGCGGTAGTCATTCAGCTCAGCAGCCGAAGCTGTAAATGACACATCTGATTAAGGCTGACCCCGGGTCAGGTCCCACATGCCTTTCTTTCCAAGCGTTGCCCTGCTGTCGGCGTCACAATCATCACCCTGTCTGATGGCCTGTCTGCTGCCTTCGTAGTCAGCGAGAATTAGTAAGCAAAGATTCATAGAAGAGAATTTCCATTTATTCTACTTGACATTTCAGAGGTAAATATTGTATTTTTTACTCTACTACATTAATTTCAGCTATAGTTACAAGTCAATAGTCAAACAGAAGATTTAAGATGATGAAACATGATGCTTTGTGTTAGATCAAACTACCAAACAGTATATAAATTTATATTTCTCCCCTTGACTGTATAAAAATATTCCAAATATGATGAACATAACTCAAAAAATTCATAATTTTGCAGTAAAGTCTAATTTTGATCTAATTTTTATACTGTAGTAATGCTGTTTCTACTCAAGAAGTTTATATTTCTTCAGCCACTGGTAGGGCTTGTACCTGCAGACACCCACAAAGGGGCATTCCTGTGTAGGGTAAGCCAGATTTGTTTAAAGGATGGGTCAAGAAATATTTCAAATGTGGCGAAATCTGGTTCCAACTTTGAGATGCTACTAGAGGCAGGCTGTGGCTTAAATCGTAAGATATTGGGCCCATTGTGGGTTAGAGCTGCACTGCTAGATCCTAGATTATCTCATTAATGCCAGAGCCAACCTTGAATGAGATCAGACCAAGTTCTTCCATTCATGGCCATCGTGTCGCCTAAATGGTTTTGGCTGCTTTTTACACTTCCTATCATTGTTGACCATGCATGGTGAATAATTGCAAATGACCTGTTGACCTTGGTGTTGACACTTAACTCAAACACATTCTCTGAAGAAAGGAGCATAGAGCTTTAACACCAGGAGGCTACAGGTCCCTTGTTGACTGTAACCCCTCACCTTACACCTATTCTCTCCACCCTAACTTTTACTCTAAAATAAACCCTGATCTAAGTCCAAATTTTTAACAGTAAACCCACACCAAATTACCATGCAAGCAGTGGGAATTTAAGAAATGTAATCACTTTGGAGAATTTTCCTCATCTTTTTATCCCTGAGAAAATATTTGCTCCTCATAAGAAAAGAAACACAAGAACACAACACAAAATAGAGTGACATAGTGAAGAAAGACACACACACAGACACACTTAGTGGATACCCATATACATTATCATACACACAGAGGAAATCACAGACTGAGCACACCTGTAAACTGGGCTTCACACAATCCTGAGATTAGTGCCAGTATGACAGTGTGGTGCGAGGCATCTTGTTACTTCCAGTACGCTTTTGCCTCTGCTGACAGGCAAAGTCAATAGAACAGCTGCCCTTCCATCCAACACACACATTCATTAATTATGTATACAGATAAACACCCAAATAAATAAGCAGGCGCACGTCCAATTTAATTATGCATACAAACATGCATTTCCTTTACATAGCCTGCACTTTAATGCTCATATAATGTAAAATAGATGTTTAAACAACACATTTTATGACACTGAACTGATTTGTATTCATATTCTCTCTTGCACATTCTCCCACACACACACACACACACACACACACACACACACACACACACACATTTAGATTGTCCATGGTTGTCAACAGGTGCATTATTCTTTATGCATGTCAATAAGATATTTATTTTAAACTAGTTGTTAATATTTCCTTTCCATGGCTGTCTTGTGTGTTTATTTATTTTGCCTGACTATTTCTCTGTTTCGTTCTCCCTCACTTGTTTAATTTTGTCTGTTCTTTATGGCTGTTGTTCGGCTGGTTGGCTTCTGTTGCAGCTTACATGATAAAGTGTTTCTTGTATGCTTGTATGCACACTCTGATTGAACCATTCTACAGTACTAAGTGTAATTAAATAGCATTCTTTGGACCTGTAACTTATCTAATAGAGAGAGGAATTAGATATGGTATTACTTCAACACACATTTACAAGAGCAGACTGATTTAGGTCATAGCCTACAGAAGAACTCAGCTGGAGCACGCTCTGGCCCTATGTAAATTATTATAAATTCCAAGGGTTAACTGAATTAAAATGAATGAATTTCATTGAGGTGAAAAGCCTTTAATGATTAAACCCCCAGACCCTCCTCGTCATTTGTCCCCTCCACCATTGAAACCAAACCAATGCAGAACAGTATCTGAGTTGACACACAGTTTGTGGGGTGACATATTTTCAGATACCAGGTTATGATGTGGAGGCCGATCACACTTCTTCATTATTGACCATCATTATTGACTTGGCTGTTCATCTACACATGCTAAAATTGAGGAGTGATGACCTCAACCCCTGTGGTGGACTTTTTAGGATTGGGCATGGGATGGGGGGGGATTGCACAACTTTCAAATCTCCAACACTGGGTTATTGAACTGTAATAGTTGATTCTTAGGATGGAAATTTGTCTTGGTGGATTGGTTAGATTGCATTTGACAAGAAACCAGTATTTGTTCACTGCACTTTATTAACTCAGTTGAAGGCACAGCAAAGCAAAGGACTCTTAATCCCCAATGGAGAACTTCGTTGTATTTGTAAACATTTGGTTCTGTAAACAAAATATGAAATCACAGAGTTTAGAGCAGGTGTGAGGCACCAAAGAGTTTCACGGGAGGTGTGTAAAAAACAGGGAAATTTTTTTTCTTAAAATACAATTATTCATGCTTTCTAGGAAATCATAAAATTGATTCAAATTGTAACTCAACTGAAGCATCATATCTCATAGATGCACAAATTGCAAAGGTGTGTATTGGTGAATACACATTGGTGAAACCTTACTCCTCATTGCTGTAAACAATATGTGTTCTGTGATGATCGGAGAAGCAAGGAAAGGAGTGTCATCCCCTTGTCTGACAAAACTGTCCATCGCTGCATCTCTGACATGGCATTGAATGTGAAAGAACAGGTGTGGGACAGCATTCATCAGAGTCTATAGTTCTCCATTAATATAGACAAGTCTGATGTGGCCAACTGTGCATATGCGCTAGATCAGAGAGCATGTCCACGAGGAGTTTCCTTCGTGACAGGAGCAAGAACACCTTGAATGAGTTCATTGAGGATTGCGATTGAAATATATTCATGGATACTGTCATCATCTTGAATAAATAAAATAAATAAATGAAGAGCTGATTAACAAAATTTAAACAAAGGTTTTGCACTTTCCTGTTTAGTATACTTTACTTAATTTCCTTAACTGGTTATCTTCTTCTAAAGTATAAGCAGAATAGCTAGCAAAGCCAAAGCCAAAATGCATTCAGCACTTTTGTAAGGCGTGTCTCGCTTTAAAAAACTCTGTAAACAGACCTTTAAAGCCTGAAAATGCTGTGAGCCTCACGCCAAAAAGAACAAGTTTTAATTAAAACTTGGCTCGAAACTTTACAACGGTCCGATTACACTTCAAAAAACAATGTGTTCTATGAAAACAATTTGAAGTTTCTTCATTTACAATGAACTAATGAATGATTACCCGTAAGAGCAGAGCAAGAGCAGAGGGCCCCAGTAGACCCTTTGCTGCCATTGATGGATGACACTTTAGGGAATAGAAGCTGCACTATGTCACCTTGCTTTCGTGCAAGCTGAATCAATAAAACCTCCCTTAACCGAAGCCAAAGACGCACTGACAAATTTTACTCAGTAACTTTTAATTTATGGGGCTGCTGCCTATTCTCTTCCCCAGAGGAGAGACATACATCAGATGTCTTCATTTCTTGGCTGTGTGTGTGTGTGTGTGTGTGTGTGCGTGTGTGTGTGGGTCTGGGTGTATGTGTGTGTGCATAAACCTTTCATGGAATGTAGTTGTTAGTGAGAGTGGAATGCCACAACAGCACCTCACTGATCCTAGTGGCAGGCAGGCAAAAATCCAAGTGCACACACAGCCAGAAACCCCTTGAACCAGAGGTCAGCCCAGAACCCTGACAGGGACCAGTCCCCCGAGATAGCCACCCCCAATGGAGCGGGCCAAGACAGACCCCGATAACACCGGCAGGGGGCAGTAGCGGGAGCCCCACCCGTATTGTATTGTGGTGGATGCATGTTTGTGAAGTATGGCATGTTGAGAGCCAGCACCTCCAGCGCACAGACCCACCCAAGACTCAAAGATCCATGGCCTCAAACCACAGGCCCCCACACACACCAAAGGCAGCTCAGCACAGCCCCAACCCAAAGCCCACTAACACCCTGGAGCTGATGCATGGCATTTGGAAATTTTAATTTCCTTACAGAGTGTCCATCCATGAGTGGTCCAGTGGACTCTGATTGATCCATTTTGAGATGTATTGTAGTCTGTTAGCTAGGAAAAAATAAAAAACACCACAATCTTTTGCTTTTTGCAGAGTTTTTTACTTATTCCTTGGGGTTTATTTTTCCATAAAAAATTGTTTATATTTGCGTCCAGTGACTTTGACCCGGACAGGCGAATCATTTTTATGTTGGCAACTCTTCCCATGAGTGTTATGGGCAATGCTGTCCATCGCACGAGGTCATACTCTATTGATTTAAGTTGAGGGGTGTAATTTAGCCATGTCAGTTCTGACAGCCTGAAGGAAAGTCTACCCTTAATAAATCCTGTTTGGTCGGGGTGTATTACACAAGAGTGACATTCTCTAGCCTTCTAGCTAGGGCTTTGCAGATTATTTTAATATCTATCTATATCTATCTATCTATTTCTAAGTGATACTGGGCGATAACTGGGGGGGAGTGTGGGATCTTTGTAGGGTATAAGGAGCAGGCTGATATTTGCAGACTTTGTTTTTTCGGGCAATATGCAACTCCCCCTAATTTGCATTAACATTCTATAAAATGTGGGCGTGAGAATTTTCCAGAATTCGTTGTAGAATTCAGCATTCATATTCGGCATATGTAAGAGGGCTTCATGGAGTTCAGCCATTGAAACAGGTAAATCCAGAGACCTGATCTGTTCATCATCCAACTTTGGCAAGTCTAAATTGTTCAGAAATGGATCAATGTTAGAGGTAGATAGGTCAATTTGTGATGTATTTAGGTTTTCTCTAACTCTATTATTATTATTAATGTCTTCTGGGTTATGAGTCATATTCCCAGCTGAGTCCTTAATGGAGGAATTCTTTTCTTTATTCAGTTGTAATTGGTTGGCTGGGAATCTGCTGAATTTATTGCCATGTTCAAATTCTCCAAGCGTCTTTGAAACTGGAAATTAGTCTTGTTATCAATGATTCCATTTAATTCAAGTTTTAATTAACATGTTGGGGGCAGCATGGGAAGCTAATGGTTTTATTTTTTGTTCTAGCTCTAATTCACAAGATCTCTCTCTCTTTTTTTGTATGACGAGTTAGAGATTATTTTACCTGTCAGGACTGCTTTTGCCCTGCCTCCCAAAAACACATGGTGAAATTACTGGCAAATCCTTAGTTTCCACAAATACCGTCCACTCCTTTTTGCAATAACTAATAAATCCTAGGTCTTAAAGTAATGATGTATTAATTCTCCAATTTGTAGTTGTTGATGTGACTCTTTTTTTTAGTAACCAGTGTATGATCGCTGATGGTGATAGGGTGAATCTTAAAGTAGAACTCCGGGCAATTTTTAAGTTAATCTTGATGGTTATACCTTTGTGAGTACTGTCTATAGGAAAAAAAAACAAGCCGGATTGGTGTTTGCAACACGGAGCTGCTACAGCTAATGCCCAGAGCTCCCACGTAGCTGAAACGGCAGTTATGGGGCATATACATAAAGAGTGTATTTGTGCCTCTTAACAGACACAAAATGCAATTAAAATGTCTGTCTAACATGAACAGGGCTTTTACATGACAACAAGATGCGTTTAGCAACTTAGCCATTGTTTAAATTCACCTAAATAGTGTTTTAAACGGCTAGCTGTAGTCTCACGCTGAGCCAGGATATGAGCCATGTTGGCCCAGCTTTGACTTAAGGCTGCTCCTAAATGTCTAGTCTGAACAAAATGTAACTCCTGTGGCCAAGCAGCCGAAATCAGAGACTGCTGTTCTCACATCTTTACAGAGACCTGCTCATCAACATCCCAGATCAAGCACTCAGCGGGTGGATGGTGTTCCAAGCTATCTATTCATCTAATTGATTAAGATTAGTTAAATTGTGAAGGGAGGAACACTTCAT
>JAPMOB010224415.1:0-18445 GCA_029875015.1 Lepomis gibbosus
CCCCCAATTGTGATGCATCAAAACTCACCTTTAAAAATTCATTCACGTTTTTGAATACTGCAAAAATCCATGTACAGTTTGTTTGGGGAAACAGGTTGATTGAAGAATACATATGCTAGTGCAAGAAACCAAGACCACAACAGTCAAATGTTGGCCAGCTGCGAAAAGAGGGGAGTTCAGAAAGCTTCTTTTTTATGCAAATGTACTCTGACATGTGTATGTGACAACCAATTGCACTTGTTAACCCTGACGCCAATTTTGATAGAACCAGGACTGACTTGAGGGCAAATATGGGTCCCCAATGTCATTCTTTCCAGCTTATGTGTTACCATGGGACTATACAGGTTCAATAACATGTATTGCAAGGTAAATATTGTCAAGTTACTCTGTAAGCATTTTAAATAATAGCAGGAGATAAGCTCCAGACTCATGAGAGGTTAGAGACAGCCTGCTATGTTTGTATGTGTGAACAAGGCATTAGAGGTTATCATGCTGTCTGCTCTCTAGAGATACACCACTGACAAAGCTTTTAAGATTCAAAAATGGTCCAAAACATCTTCCCACCTAAATGATGAGGTTTAATTTCATGCAATATAAATCTAATCGCTGTCAGATTCTGAGCTATATTGGTTAAGAGAGTTATGTGAGGACAAAGAGCATTGCTGAGACTGAATGATAACTTCATAATACAGTCAATCCCTGTGGGGGACGACAGCCTGAACAGAGCATGATGGTTCATTATGGGAGTAATCACCCAAAGCTTTAGCCCTAAATCCACCACATGGCTTCCCCCACAACACACAGAGACACACGTATCATACGTGTACCCAGACAAAGACAGAATGAAAGAGACAGAGAGATAGAGACTGTCACTGTCAGTGAGGAAAATACACACAGGGGATGGAGACAAACACGCAGGCACAACACATACATGGAGGCAGAACATCTACAAACACAAACACAATGGTAGGATACTCACAGTGGGACAGAAAAACAGACCTGCACACGTAACCACAAATGTGCAAAAAACAACTGCAGACACATGGGGAGAATGAAGAGGTGATTGAGGGATGAAACACACTCCTCTCATGCCAGCCAATTCCAGGAACAATTTCCTGGTCTTAATTAGTAAGGGAGGTGGTGAAATGAGGAGTTGGTTGCGAGAGTTGATTTCCATAAAGATTGAGAATGAAATTAAAGGAGATTAAAGCAAACTGCTCAGGGGATGAACAGACAACACACACACAGACATATTCAGACATGGTGCTAAGCTAGCAGGCTATGACAGACAAAAATTTGCCAAATCTGTTTGCAATAGCATGTGTGTTTGCGATTGTTTGTGTTTTATAGAGAGAATGTGACATTGTGTTCACGACAACAGGGGACCATGAATTCACTTCAATGGAAGGTGTGTTTTTTTGGGCATGTGTGCAAATATGTGCCCGAGGGAAATATGTCCACAGGAGAGGAGGGACAGCTGTGTCCTTTCAATTCACTGACCCCACTTTACTCCCAAACTGCAGATAACGCTATCCAGCTTCATAAATATAACACAAGATAAATTCACAGAACAACTTAGAAATAAGTTGAAAAGTACAGAGGGCAACCTTGTAAAGGGTTCTTCAGTGTGAACTCCCTTATATACACACACACACACACACTAAGGCAGTGTAAGCATCTATTCAAAAATGACCTTTTCTTGCATAAACTCATCTTTCCCTGTCTCTCTCAACTTGTCTGTCTTCCCTTCCAGTGTCTTTCTTCACCTTCTTCCCTCTCCGTCTAAAACTTCTTTCACTGCTCAACTAAAACTGTTATTATGTTTGTGGTTAGTTTGTTGCCTCAGGCACTTCTACATAAGCACATTTCAGAGCAATTATCTAAAATGGGTGTCTCCGCCTGCATGCTACCCATGCCAAATCATAACGGTTTTCCCCTGGTGGAGCTGTTCAAGCAATAAAGAGCAAAGTGAGATGCTTGGGAAGAAAATAGCAAGCAAAGTACTCTCCTTTATTTTCAGAGAGGATCGTTTGGACATCCAATTGCCTAGACTATGGCATCCAGTCGAAATAATCAGACCTTTGGCTGGGGGGGAAAAAAACTAAATGATGTAAGTGATAAAGCACACAAGAGGGCAAGAAAAATTTAAATGGATTTGTAATTAAAACATATTTATTAAATGATAAAAATCTGAAGTTGTAAACCATGAAACTGTTTCAGCTGCAGCAGCTAAGCATATTATAATAATTCAGTGGAGTTGTGTTGCTTTCCTCTTTTATGTATTGATAAAAAAGTCATTAACTGCTGCTATTTTGTCAAAATTATTATTATAGTGCTTTATATGATATTTAGCTTGATAACAATCAATTTTATGTTCTTCCAACAAGTTTTGAAATAGCTTTCAAGGAATAACTTGTTTACACAAAACATCACAAAAATACTGGGAACCTCTTCAGTCTTCGAGGACTCATATGTATGTCTTTAAATGCCAAAAAAAGCTCCAAAATACTAAAAATGGAAGAAAGAAATGTAGACGGTGACCTTGAGTGTCACAGTCGTTTTCAGCGTGGTTATATAGGGAGTCATTTTCTCTAAGTGACTTTAGAGAGTCTCTTTCCACACAAACCAGTTCTTTCACTGAACTTTCTACCCTCTCATTTCAACACTTCACAACCTGTCATCAGTCCTAGACATCAGACAAGGTCTTTCCATCCACCGTCAAGTTTTTGAACAAGTAAACAACTCTATTTGCTGACATAGCACTGGCACTGTGAAGCAAAACGCTTCCTCTGGATCCTGGTTAAAATGACTCATTTGGACAAACAACGGTCAAAGGACGGGTCACCTACTGCTAGGTACTGCAGATAACAAGAAGGGGCATGTTTTCGAATTAAACTGAATTAAAGTGTTCACTTTAGATCCTCAGGGTAAACCGATTATAGCTTTCAAAATATAAAGTAAAAACTGAAAATGCATATACTTCAATCAAAAAAAAAAATCTGCCATCATGGGCCTCACTTCTCTTTTGACTATTATTTGTAGGAGTCTGTTTTAATGCTCTTCTTTCTGGTTAAATAAAGGTAAAAAAAATGATAAAATGTCTTTGTTGCTTTGATACATTAGGAAATTGTTCTCCAGCCAAAACACACATATACTAACTTTTACTGACCTTACACTTGGACTACACTTGACTAAATCAAAACTGTGGCTTACCACTTTAACACTTAGAGTATGCTGAAGCAGTCCTTAACATCTGGGAAAAAGCTCATTGGCGTACAGCGATGGTGAGACATCATAACCACACACACACACACACACACAATATAAATGGTTATTCAGTGTTTGTGACCATCATGAAGTTTCCCTCAAAGCCATAAAACAAGACTTGATGATGCTATCCAGAGAAAAACACTGAAGGTTTTCCAGGTGAATGTAGAGGGATATACAGCATGGCTCTTTTGGTTCACATAAGTTTTGATTTGAATATGCATAATGAAACCCTTAAGCATTCCATTTAATGCAGAAAAAGGTAAAATGTCATTGAGACTTTGGTTGTTGGGGCATTTTGGTTTCTGTGCTGCTGAGCAAGCTTCCTGTTAGAATGGTTGGCTAACACACTGCAGTTGTTTCCAATTGCTAGGTTACAAATGACTGCCTATATTGTTGTAAACTACAGACAGGTTTGATCCTAAATGAATGCAGAATAGTTTGGTTATAATCAGTGCTTAGAATCTAACACAAGAAATCCCTGTTGAGCCTTGTTTTCCTTCATCTAATTCATCCATGATTGAAGGAAAACCTAAATACATGCAGCTGAGACATTTGCATCATAAACAAAACAGATGAAATTCACTAACAGACATTTTCCAGTTGACACAAGGAGCTGCCTGGGTTTCTGTGTCCCTGAGTGTCTGGACTCCTGATTGCTATGCACACACATGTCTCAGTGGAAGGTGGCAGAACAAATTGCCATCATCTGAAATGTGTGCGTGTCTGGTGCGTGTGCATGTATGTGTGTATGTGTATGTGTGACCTTGACATATTGCTAATCCGTTGAAGGACACTTGACCCGATAACTGCAGGGCCAAAGAGCATGACTGACACAGCATAAACATTTGTGTGTATGTGTGTATGTAAGTGTCTGTGTTTCACTTACCCCTGTGTATGTGCCTGCAATGCTGTGCATGACTAAGTCAGTGTGTGTGTGTGTGTGTGTGTGTGTGTGTGTGTGTGTGTGTGTGTGTGTGTGTGTTCATCTCACCTGCTTTATAAACTTGAATTAAACTGCCTGCACCATCCATAACTCAGCTAAAGTGCCCTGCTCCAAAAGACCAAGAAATTACTCAGAGATTTAATATCTTTGATTGTGTGTTTGACACTTTTACGGCCACAACACTGATTGCCATTATCCAGCTACAAACTGCGTATTTAGTTAATGCCTTGAAGTGTTAATTCTACAGTTATTAAAACAGCCTGGAGATGCTATAGAATGAGAATAATAGAGGCAAAAAAAAGAGAAACAGAGTGACCGAACGAAACAATAAACACAAGCAAAGCCAGAAAAAAGCTAAAAGAGGAGGAGACAATGGGAAAGGGGACATAAGAAAATGAGTGGGAAGGGGAGATGGAAATTCAGCAGAGAAATGCTGAATTGCTATTGCATGGTATGGTAGAAAAGACACTTTGCTCAGCAAGCTCTAGCTGCCAGGAAGCATTTTAATCACAACAGTAGATCCAAATAGGAGCCGAAAGCGGGGTAGGTCAGGAGGTTGGGTCGATTTGAAGTAAAAGGTTATCGCAAGAGGTGGCTGAGTGTAATCAGATCTGGTTATGGGTAAAATCACTGTTATAACGGAAAGAAAGAAAGTGAAGGATGAAGGGACAGACAAAGTCGGAAGGAAAATACATATTAAACAGAAAGAAGAACAGATTGTAAGAGAAAGAGAAAAAGTAAAACAGAGGGAGGATTTCTATCATCTGACAAGGCATCCTCTATCACCACACCTCCACCTAACCTTCAAAAGAGGTCTTGGGTGTGTGAAGTAATATATAGCCTGTGTGGAGATAGTGCTTGGGAAAAAAACAGTTAAATAGACTACAGCATAGGTAGTAGGATGCTTCTGAAAAAAATGTAGAACTTTTATTTAATTTAGTGTAGAGGATTTATAATTTAGTGTAGAAATAGAAATAAACGTCATAGGATGATGCAGACACATTCATTATTTCTTCCCCACACACGCTTGCATGTATACATACACTCATACATCAACTATCTTGTTGAAAAGGTAAGCTACTGAATAATATGGCCTTCAGTGCTATGTGTGCATTTCTGTGCTGCTGGCGTCGGCATTCACGTGTTTACCTCTGAGAATCTCAAAAGCCTCTATACGTACACTTGCCTGCATCTGTCTCTCAGCATGTATCGGCTCGAACGTAAGCCAAAAACAGCACATTACCCGGCTTTCATTGCACCCAGAGGAGGGCCCGTTCCATTCGAGAATGTTATTAGTGGAGCTTAGAAGGATATTTCTGACTGTGTCACTAACTCTCTGCTGACAAAGAGAAAAACATCCTCTTATACCAAAGCACTGCCGATGATGCTGCAATGATGCTCAGTTCTAATTTAAAATGTTCTTTAAAGCTCACAAGCTAAAATAATTGAAAAATATGCTGTACAAGTGTTTGTTTTTATAATTCTATCATAGATCATTTGTTTTGTTTTATTAAAATTATTTATTAAAAAACAACTAAAATAAATTCATGAATACTGACAGGTGTAAGTCACTGTGTTAATTAATAACTGAAGCAACCCAGCTCTGCAAAAGTTAAAATGCAAGACATTATTTATAGCCAAATAAAATTATCTGAATGAAAAACAAGGGTCATCATGATGGATTCCTTCTGTAGCATGAATAAGAGCAACTTGGGAAAAGAAGACTTCCATGGTGTGAGTCTGTTAGAGAGATACTGTCTGTGAAAGTAATACATATGGGGATGTGTGCAGTTTGTTCTGAGTGTCTGCTGAATGGACTCTATCAAAGCCCCCAGTTGTCCTTTTGAGACTTCACTCAAGCAGAGCCACAATGACAGTATAAGCCAGGTAAACTGGGAAGGTGGGGTCAATTTTTGTTATTGGTATTTTTTTCCACTCGACCTTTCTATAACCTGAGCACTCAGACAAGTCCCAGTTGTCTTTATGGCTGAATTGACCAGAGCAATGACGCTAGGAAAACTACTGTTGTGGGTTCAATTCTCAGGCCAGTGAAAGGATCTTTGAAGAAACAATCCATTGTGTTATATGAGGCTTAAGTTAAAAGAACAAACAAGACTTTTTAAGTGATTTCAATCAAACATCTCAACTCCCTTGCTACACAGCTGCCGCAGAGCTGTCTAGTGACCATCACTCACAACAGGACTCAACCTTTCCTGTCCCTGGACTGTTGTTGGGGCCTAACAATCCTAAAATGATTTCCCCATGTGATCACTGTGTATGCAGTGTTACATCATAATACTGTCTGCTAGAGTGATATTGAGTCTGGTTGGGTTTAGTCTGGCCTGTGTTCTTTTGGTGACCTTAGTCAGTCTCCCAGATGTCATATTAAATTTTCACCAGACCATAACAGAAAGCTGCTGATGGTATACTAAATTTATAGAGCCAGGTCTCTGCTTAGAAAAGTTTCCCAATATGTATAATTTAGTGTACAACCAAATTTGAAGGCTCTACCCAAATACAAGTTTTCTCCTACGAGTCTTGAGTGTTAAAATGTATAACACCATTACACACACAAGCCAAATAAACAGAGTTCATCCATCCATCCTCTTATCCAGGGTCGGGTCAAGGTGGCAGCAAGGTAAGCAGGGTATTCCAGACATCTCTCTCGCACTCCCAAAGCACTTCCATTTAATCCCTCCAGCAAGTTCAGGGTCTACCCTCGGGTCTCTTACCAGTTGGTCATGTCCGGAAGACCTCCAAAGAAAGGCAGCCAGGAGGCATCCTTCAGATCAGATGCCCGAATGATCTCATCTGGCTCCTTTTGATGCAAAGGATCAGTGGCTCTACTCCAAACTCCTTCTGAATATCGGAGTTCCTCACCCTATCTCAAAGGCTGCAAACTCGCCTGAGACCATCAACAACCCTGCAAGGGTAAAGAGCTGGACCCCTGTTCTATGGCCAGGATAAAATTCGCATTGCTCCTCCTGAGTATGCGTTCCAACAATCGGTGAAACCTCCTATCCAGCAACCTGGAATAGACTTGGCATTGTGAAACCTAGATAATCAGAGCACACCCTCTGCACCCCCTGCACAGTACTGTCCCTGACATCCGTGAGACACTATAGATGCATTTCAGCCAAGACAGCCCAGATTCTTGACTGGATGAGGCTATCACCGAGTCTTCAGGGTTTCAAAATATAAACTCCACAGAGGAGGTGCTGGTCGGGTTCAGGAGCTTCTCAAAGTACCTACGTGAGTGTTGAAGTCTCCCAGGCGAGTTACGGAACCCTTTCCAGGATGCCACCCAAAGACACCAAGAAGGTTGGGTACTCTTACAGTCAGAACCTTCCACAAAGTGACTCACAGTTGCATTGAGGCAACACTCTCATTCTTCAATTCTTCCTATGAGTATCTGCACACCTGCCCGCCGCCTGTCACTCTGGGCAACTTCAGAAAAGGTGAGAGTTCAGCCCCTTTTCAGGAGTTTTGTTCCCGAACCAGTGCTATGTGTAGAGGTGAGTACAACTATATCTAGTTGGTAACGTTCCACCTCTCTGAATATTTTAGTAATACTCATTCAATACATTCTGTAATTACCTATCTATATAGTATTTTTAATTGTTAGTGGCCTAATTTCCTAAGTTGCCTAATTTGTAGGTTTATCTCATCCTTCACTGTTTGCTCTCCTAACAGCATTTTTGAGGTATATTTAATTACTGGTTATGTAAACTGAACACTTACTGCTACTGGTTCACATGAAAAACATTCAGCTGTTCATGAGTGATTATTTTTCTGTGAGAGTATATAAACAATCAACTCACCCAGTCTCTTATATAGTATGGTGTAAACAGTATTTTCTAATCATTACACTTCACATGCACGCTTATAGTCGTGTACTCACATGCAATGCGGACGTGTGCCTTGCGGCTTTTGGTGGTTCCAGCGGAGCTCCAAGCCACGCACTGACACCAGTAATCTTCAGGACCAAACAGCTCCTCAACCTGCTGTCGTGTAATTTCTATACTGGCTTCTCTTACCACCAGACCTGCAGAAGAAAGGAAAAGCACTGTTGAATCATTTGTAGTATCAGTTGAGGTTTAGCTTCATAAGAAGACTCCTGCAAAATTTAAATGAGTTAGGAGTTCCAGTTTCTCCATGAGTCACCGATACTTAAGAAAAAGTAAAAGCAAAAGTCTGTTTAAGCTTCTATTATGGTGATAGGGCTTTCATGTTAGATTAAGAAGAAAAAGCGGTGCACAGTAAATATCTTAGCAAGTAAATAGAAGCAGGGGATAATCATACATATCTGTGGCTCTTTAAAAGCCCAGGTCATTTTACTGAGCAGATTCAGTACGGATTTAATGTAAACTTTGTTAGATTGTTCCCTTGCGCTTCTACCACTTATCTCACTCTGCTCTGCAATTCCTTATTTTCTCTGGTGTTTTGAAAGCAGCTACATGTGAAGAAGTGTAAGGTTTAAATAGCTGCACCCCACTGATAGTACTGCAAGGGAGCAATGAGAGGAGGACTGAAGAGAAAAATAGGAAATGAGGAGTGAGGGATAAATTCAGGATGAAAATGTAGGAGAAATTGGTAAAGGACATGTAGAACACAGGTGCACGAGCAGGGGGAAAACATATTAAGAAGATTTTTGAAATGCATGACAAAAGAATGGAATAATGAAGAAAACAAAGCAGGAGGTGGTGCAGATGAAAAAAGTTAAGCTAACAGGCTACGAAGAAAGAGGAGAGAGAGAAATGGTAGGCTGGTATAAGTAACGGAGAGCAACATGACAGAGTCACAGTGAGAGGAAGAGAGAGGATGGCAGAATAAGAGGTGGGAGAGGGCAATGACATGTGAAACGGAAAGGAAAAGGGAAAGGAGATTAAAATGGGTTTTAGGCAAGTAAGTATGTGTGGACTGGGGAGTAGACTGGCAAAATGCTATGAGAAAAGATTTTGGCAGTTTATTTCAGGTTCAGCAGTGTTACGAAGACCCGAGCAACAATCTCTGTGGGTTTCTACAAATCTGACTTGGGCCTATTACTTATGAAGACTCGCAGTAAGTTCTTGCCACTAGAGAAATTGAAAGAAAGTTTTAGTAAGCATGCCAGCAAAAAAGGCAAAGGGGACAGACAGGAAGGCAAAAAGTGAAATCCAGTGAACAGGTTTGTGGCGGAAGAAGGGCCATTAATGGCAGGCAAAAGATTTAAAGAGAAACCCATGAGGGCAAAGAGTAAGAAAGGTAAGAAAAGCTTTTGTGGAAGCTAGCTGGGAGATTGGGAGACATGGATTTTGAGTTTAAAAAGAGTGCAAAGAAGGGACTTGAAGATGGAAGAGATGGAAAGTAAAGGGGGGGCTCAGAAGATATGGCAATTCAAATAGTATTAATGGCACAAAGGGCAAAGAGGAAAGTAAGGCAGAAAGTAAAAAGCTTGTGGAAGGTACTGCTGGCACAACAAGGGATAACATCTAGTAAGGACGAGAAAGCTATAATGGCAAAGAGAAAAGACAGTATAAAAACTAGTGTGAATACCAGCACTTGAGCAAACTAGCAAACAAGGGAGATCATTATAGCTTCAGAGCTTAAAATGAAAGAGCAAGGGACACAGCAAGAGGGGTACGGGCTAAGAAAACAGTGGCTAAAGTGGCAATTATAACCAGCAAGCAACCCAGGACTAAAGCTGAGACAACTAGTAGGCAGGCAGTTGCAATGAGCAAAAAACACAGCGTGAGAACAAAAAGGACAAACGAGATGGGTAGGAGGGAGAGACTAGTGAGCAGGCTTCTACTGAAATAATGAGGAAAGTAAGCCAATTCAAGTCAATGGTTCAAATGAGCCAGACAGCTAGTTATGGCAAATGGACTCAAACAAATGCAAAAAAAGCTTATGGGATGGTACATGAACAGGTCCATGGGGGTTGCAAACACAGTAAGAGGTTGGGAGCAAGCTTGTGCTTAAGACAAGTAAAAGGAAATACATGCAAATCAGCTGAAGGTCAAAAACCATTAGCAGGACAATATTATATATAAATATAAAAATCACTGGATCAGTTTAAGTATTAATTGAGACATGTATATGACAAATCAGAAAATATGAAATATGAATGTCAGAAAGAAAAAAAAACCCAGCAGTCAAAACTACAAATATCAGTCTGCACTCTCATCTGCTCTGCACTATTTATTGGTAAGAGAAAAATTCTGCAGCATGAAGGACAGTGGCTTTACCTCAGGTTTTCTGACTGAAGATTTGCAGCTAACTGCATTGCATAAGAGGATGCTTTTTCCCGGCAGAGGACTGAAGAAAGCTGTGCCAGATAAGTTTTAGTAGCTTTGTGTTGTACTTACACAGCACACCTTAATAAATAAAGTCTAAGATACCTCGAGTTTTACACCTTGCCCTTGGACTCAACATTGGAGTTATATAATCTTTAATCTTGAACTGGGCTTGTTTGGAAGTGGTTCCGCAGGTTACAAAAATATATCCAATTGTCGAGAAGTCTTTAAGAAAATCACACTACTTCTCACTCTTCAGGTGGCTACCTTGTGATTGAAATGTTGCTACCATGGTGACCTGTCAATCAGGATAATGTCATAGAAATGCATATCTAGCCCCAGCTTCTCCCTGTCATCCAAATATGGTCACTTCTGGTTCCAAAAAACAAAATGATGATGGCCAAATGCCAAACTTGAGGAGTCAAAACAGTCAACAAGCTCTGCACCCAAACAGTGTCAAGTGATGTCAGCCATGTGTAAAAAGTCACCTATGCCACAATTTACATTCTCTCATTTATAAACAACATTTATGCAAGCAAGTAATGCAATTTATAGTTCATCCCTTTATGCGTGACCATAAAACAGTTTGCTCTGAAACTATTCTTAATTGGTGGGGTGATTCACATTTAGTCAGGGTGAATGAAGTAAGTATAACATTATACTTTAAACAGAAAGCTGGAGGACACTGTAGCAAGTATTGTACGTAATGAAAGAGGGAGATATCAGTATTAGAAAAAACAAAATAGTGCAGAGACAGTTACAGGGATATGAGAAAACAGACAGAAAGAAGGAAAACAAAACAAGAACAAGACATATATAAAGCGAAACAGAGAAAATCAGGGAGAGCAGAGTTGGTTTCACAGCAGGGGAAATCAATGATTGTAATGATAAAACATGTTCAATTTCTCAGTGAGGCTGAACTTGACACTGCTGGCTTAGTGTGGATGGAAGGTTTAGGTGAGGCAAAAATGGCGAGGAAAAGAGGAGTCAACATGCACTTAATTCCTTAACTTTCAGCTTTAGAAACCTGATCAGCAATCAGTAACTTGATCTTCTTAAACATTGTCGAAACGGGACATTGGGTTTCGTAAGTCAGGAATAAGAAAAAACTGGTTAACACAGCTAGATTTTATTCTGCAGCAGAAACTTGATTGGCCATGTCTACACAGTGGGTTCGCATGGGTTGTGGGCATGTGCAAATACTTGTCACTGTTGTGACGGCCTGGGCCCTGTGGTGTTGGCCTGTTTTCTCTCCTTTTCTTTTCAGGTCCTGTTCGGTCAGACACGCTCACCTCATCAGTGATTGCAGCCACCTGTTCAAGTCTTTAAAAGCCGTGGTGAACCAAGATGGCTCTCTCTTCCTTGTGATCTCCCTCCTGGAAGGTGGGTGCCTTTCAGGAGCTCATTTTTCTTTTGGTTGTTTTTGTTTTTGAGTATGCTGAGTTTAAGTTTAATTGTGTTTTGAGTGAATTAAAAGTTAAGCTATCTTTAATAAATCCTTTTTGTTCATTTAAACTGTTTTTCTGCGTAGAGCTTCCATCTTTGTTATGTTCTTCCATGAGCTGTGCATGACACTGTGAAGGCAGTGCAAAGATAAAATGGATAATTTTCTTAGCAATGCATCCCTGTTTCCAAAATAGTTGAAGCAGCTGTAGATTCATTTGCATAGTAAGAGAAAACTCTTGTGACTGAACTTGTTCTCTTACTGTGCCGTCAGTACCAATGCCCTGACCAAAAAAAGGAAAACCAAAAGCAAAGCAGGTGTAGGGAATATGATCACGGTGAACAACTTACATTTTCCACATACCCTTTCTAAACAGCCTGCATATAGCCTCTGACTCATAAACAAACCATTCCAGGACTCAAGGGATGACATGGGAACTTAAGTGACCATTGAACTGTTTAATGATGACCTGAACCCTACAGATCTGATAACCCTGCCAGTTCTCACAAAGGATGCCTATAAAAGTTTATTGACAGTGGGCACAATTTATAACCCTCACTAATCCATCCTCAGTGGGATTACAGGACTTCACCAATAACTCAAACAGGGAACAAGGAACAAAAGAAAACAACTTTGCAATTTAGAGTGTACATTAACTGATATACCACGTGTAATTAATATTACAGAAAGAATACAAAGTTTTAGTTCACCGTGCCGATGCAAGACATAACTAACCATAACTTGTTACACATATCCACCAATCCAGAAAGAAGATGTAAATTGGTGTGATGTGACAGCTGGTCTGGGCTGCGTGATTGCATGATTGAATTTATGACCCTTAAACCTGGATTAACTACTTAGGCTACTTATTGAAGTGGATAATTTTGTTCATATAATTTGTGGTTACTATCTTTCAGCAACTGATGAAGTCAATATTTCAAGGATGATAGAATAAAATAGGTAACAAACTATTATTTTTTAGGAAAGATAGGACAGAAGACTATAAAGCCAGAAGGGACACCAGAGATTGTAGTTTGATGGCGGCCTGTGGGCACTCTGCCCGGAGCCCAGCATGACTCTAAATGAAGGAACCTTTCTGCAAAAACTTTATTTTAACACAACAAAGGTTGGAAAGAACTTTGAAGGCCAATGTGGCTCCAGCACACCCAGCCAACTAGGACGCCTTCTGAGATAGACAACTGACTCAAGCAAAGTTACTATGTGGGTACATCCATGGCTGAACAAGCCGTAGCTCTTTGGAGCTCCACAGGGTGAAACGGCTGGCCGGACTGCACGTGGGACCAAACGCATCCAAACATGTTGTAGTGGCCCACACAGAGAAACAGCGCTGCGTCCCTCTTACCTTCCGGTGCAATTACATTGGCGATCTGAACCACTGGGTGAAACAAAATACTTTTCCTATGGTATTGGGGTTGATGCTATATACTCTTACATAGGGCTGTTCGATTATGGCAAAAATCATAATCACAATTATTTTGGTCTTAATTTAAATCATGGTTATTAATACGATTATTGATTGACTTAGGAAACATCATGCATTTAATGAACTTTTTAAACTTAATGGTTCATGTTTTTAAATGATTATCCAAAATAGCCCATGAAATAGTAATATATAAAATAGTAATCAAATATTGTTAATTTTAAACAGCATCTTAGAGCACAAGAGGAAGACAGCAATGCTCTGTCTGTGGGTGTGTGTGTGTGTGTGTGTGTGTGTGCGCGCACGTGCGTGCAGAGCAGGAGACAAGTATCTGATTTGACGACACCTTGTTATGGTACAATGCTGAAATTCAACAGCGGTGTTCCATCGGGAGATGCAGTCACTTAAACCAACGGTCAGAAAAGTATGTATCCGGTAATACAGACAGGGACACAGTGAATATTGATCAATATTGATCAAAAGGAATCGTAAATATTTCACTCATTCTTCCCAAACAACCTTGCCTGCTTGGTGCTCAATAATTTGTCAATTATTTATTGATCTATTCATAACATTCTTGACTGCTTTTATCCATACTAGTCTGTCTAGTAGTTATTAGTTCTGTGTTTAATAAGTGTTTCACGTATGAAGTCTCTACTTTCTCTCTCACGTTCCGTATACGTTTTTCCACCTGCTACCTGATTCCAGGTTAATTTAAATAAAGCTAATCAGTGGATTATCTCGACTGACCAAGAGACACAGCTTAGTTTAAAATTGAGCTAAATTTTAACACAGGTTAATGGTGGGAAATGTTAATTAAAATGCTGCTTCTTCAACAGGTATTCACTACATATTGGCTGAAACGTATTTGCCCTTGTGAAGATATACATTAGTGTGTTTTTTTCTTGTATTCACAACTTTTAATGGGTTCCACTGCGTTTACACGAAAACGATTATTTTGATGCTAGAAGGGATGTCGTACATTTACATCTAATGTTTCATCCTACAACGTCATCTGTATGTTTTCATGTCAGCTGGGAACTAAAAGTTAGTGTGAAATTTCACAACAGAAAAATAAGTATGCCAAACTGTTGACACCACAAGTCTGCCACAGATCACACATTTACACCCATCTACATCTTCCATGAAAACAGATTCCCTTGTTTTCATTCAGTGTCATGTCATTACAGAAATAAAATAAATAAAAGTGGAAACAGACAGAGAGGAGAAAGATAGATGTCACTGGATCTGGAGTTGTACTGTTGAAACCGGTAAAGCCCCAGTTGTTTCCATTGTTTGCTAATGGAGTGCTTTCAAAGCTGGTGTTGCTGGGCAGAAAGCGACTGAATTACCCGAGGCTTAAAAAGTCCCAGATCACTCAGTGTCTTATTTTGTTTAGATATAGTGCTTAGAGCATTCACGTCATTCTGTTATGGGAAGACAAGCATCAAATTTTGGGTCTCTGTAGCATGACAGAACAAAACCGCTGCTGTCAGCTGGGGAGGTGAGGGGAAAGAAGAAGATGAAAAATGGAAGACAAAGTATCAAGGCAAGTGGATACTGTCACAAACATTTCTATCAATCACAAAACTGCACACAACCCCCAAATATTTTTCTTAGTCCTAGAGTGTCAATTCTTATAACAAAGTTTACTTGTCAGATGGGGAGTAAAAGTACAAGAGTGGGTGAAAGTGCTTTGTCAGGTCTGGATTTTTTTATTTGACAAATGGGAACAGGGAGTAAACATGCACACAAAAATAAAGATTTGGACAGGTTGCAGTATAGAGACATACTAATCATTTTCAATCTCTGTGGGTTTGATACTTACCAAATTTGATGAAGAGAATGGTTCAGACAACGTGTGGGTTTCTTTTTCAAAGCAAATTTAAACAAGAATGTAGCTCTGTAAAATGTATATTTACAACAGACATGTCTGGATAATCACTTATTTCCACGTTCAATAAAGTAAGAAAGTTGATGACTTAGGTATACCTGAAAACACCTCATGTTGCTTGCCTAACTCCACTGTCAGCTGAGTTGTCACATCCACGAATTTCAGTTAACAGTTAATCTACTTATTAACCATATGGCTAAAACTGCATAAGTGAGACCCAGAATCTAACACACTCGAGATGGAAAGG
The DNA here is from genome assembly GCA_029875015.1 of Lepomis gibbosus. Lineage (NCBI taxonomy): Eukaryota > Metazoa > Chordata > Actinopteri > Centrarchiformes > Centrarchidae > Lepomis > Lepomis gibbosus. Next base: position 15,515 of record JAPMOB010224415.1, read on the forward strand.
AAAAGGGAGAAATACATTTGGAAGAAAGCTAGCAAGTCAGGGACAGACATGAAAAGAGAGATGGAGTTTTGAGTCTATATGGTTTAGAAAATGAAAGATATATAAGGGAACATGCAAGAAAGCACTCAAAAGCTTTGTAGAGTTTAAATGTGATCAGTGACAGGTCAAACAGACCAGCCTTTAAGGAAAAGACACAGATGATACAGAAAAAGTCAACACTGGCGATTATTATTTCATCTGTGCCACAGACGGATAGAGTAAAAGACATACGGGTTAGAATAGATGCATCCAGCGGGTAGACACAATGACACTATCAGCACAGCGCAATACATCTGTTAAGTGCATAATGTTCCATTGTTGTACATTTTCAGTTGTACAGTTTCAGAGCCATTGATAACATTCGCTCTCCCATTTCTAAGTGAGCAAGATATATCATAGACAAATGTCTCCGTTTTCGCAAAAAACATCTGCCCAGCTGAAGTGTTTGTGAGCAGCTCACTAAATGCCGACCTGCTCCGGGGGTGTTGTTCATTAAGTGACCCGGCACCATGACCTCCCTATGGAGGAGCTGCAAGTGAAAACACAATTTCCCGACAGGGATTAACTCAGTATTTGTAGCTTCACCATAAACCTTCTACGGTAACTGCTGCTACCTTACCATAAACACTACCTTTAAAACTAATGTCATATGACGAACACCAAAGCAGACTTGATGCCAATGTTGGTGGTTGAAATCAAGCTAATGGCCAAATATATTTCATGTAGAGACACTGAACAGAAAAAAAAGTTGGCATGGTTGTAAGCCAGTTTTTAATATTTGTATACAGTTAAAAGTAGCCTATGACAAAGTTGATTTTTGAGAAAAAGCTAACAAGTTAATAATTACATGCAGCTCAAAGGCTTATCAATGTTATTGTGAATACCTACAGATGGGTGGCAAATTGAAGGAAAAACCTGAATAAATGAGAAAGTAATGTAATGAATGTAGATGCTTCCATACAGGGATAAGACTGCCTCTGAATGAAAATGTGTGAAAATGATGTGAATCATGTGCTTTGGCCTTTATAAATCACCAGAGACCGGTCTGTTGTGTTAGACCAGTTTTAATTTTGCACTTAGATTAGTCTAATTAACATTAAAAAATACAAAAATAAAGACTGTCTGACTTTGAGCATACAAAGTTACCCACCCAATTCAATACGTTTCCATGGTAATAATAAGTGACACCTGCTGACCAATGTGACCACATGACAAAAACTGAGCTGCATAATTTGATAATAATATTGTGGAGCAATTAATGAAAAGGGAATTAGATTTTAGAGACTGCAGTATCTCCAGTGAGGACATTGGTAGTCGTTCATTTACCCAAGGGAAACCGATTAGAAAATAGTTAGCAGACATACTGAGCCCTGCCACATTAAGGGGCCAAAGCATCTCAGCTCTGCTCCAGGTCAGCTCTGAGCTGAGGTTTTAAGCTTCTGGATTGGTTTGGTACTTTTACACTTGAACGTCCCCAGTAAAATGTTTTTGTAGCAGTTTGGAAACATTTTTGGCTGGAGTGAAGGGAGCTGAGTGCTGTAACGCAGTTGCTCTGTCAGCCATGTTTGTTAGGTTTTTAAAAAAGTTTTATTTACCCCGAAATTCATGGTGAATTAGTCCTACATAAGATTGTCTAGAACTAGAAAGTTTTGTGCAATGAATTTAGAAATCTACCTGAAGTAGCTCTGAGCTATAGTCAAAGTCTATTTTCATGAAACCGGCCCCCTGATTTCTAATTACAGCTGAACACCTATGGAAGATTTTGGAGAGATGTTTTAAATTATTCCTCTCCACCACCATCATCATCAAAACGCCAAACCAGGAAATATCTATAGCACCTATTTACTATTGAGACAACATACACAACATGTAAGCTATTATGTAAAACAGATTACAGAATGCAAGCATAATATTGATCAAATGCAACAGTATTGTCTGTCATAAATATACCAAACCAAAATAACCCAATTCTACAGCTGAGTCATTCACTTAGAAATCTATTTCGCAGCCAGTGCTTAAGATTTGAGGACATGGCATGTTACATTACCTGCAAGCCCTCTTTGAATGATTACATTAATATTATTAGAAAAGACAGTAAAAGATGGAGACAGAAAGGGGGAATTTAAATTGAAAGAGTAAAATGACAACAGGATGAGAGGCATTATGAGAAAGGGGAAGAGAAAGGGTTGACTGAGTTCTTGGCCAAGAGAAGGAAATCATCCAGGACATCGACAGGGTAACGTCACCAGTCTGTAACCAACTGAAAACTCACAACGCATCCAGTAGACTGTGTGTGTATGTATAAACTCATGGCTTCCACTCTGACATAGATTGATTGATCACAGTCCTTTCCAGGCTCATGTTTGTACCTGCCCTGTGTGTGTGTGTGTGGTGTGCGCACATATACATGTGAATGTAATTGAAGATGCACATTTGTGTCCTCCAGTAGTTCTACAGAGGAACCAGAACAGTCCAGGACACAACAGAAAGTCTACTTTAAACAAACACACACACACACAAACAGGAAGATAAGCATACAAAAACACAACTGCATTTCCAGATACACACACAGAATTTAACACAAAATAAAACATTATTTGTTGCATTCATGGACGCAGCACAGACACAAAACAGAGCTGTATATACTTATAAAATGATACAGACACAAAAATACAGCTGTCTTGCATATCAAGAGGCACTGCCAAAGGAACTAATTGACCTCCTTTATAAATCTTGATGGTTGTTAATAATTAAAATCAAAGAATCTCAGTGTAAGAGGGGGAGAGCCAGATAGAAAGAGAGCAAAAGAGATGGGGCATGGAAGAAGAAAGAAAAAGGTGAGAGAGCAAAATGAAAGAAGGTAAAGGAGAATGGGAGTCGTGCCAGAAGGGG
>JAPMOB010224415.1:18463-29099 GCA_029875015.1 Lepomis gibbosus
AGGAGGAAGAGAAAGGAGGAGAGGCAAAGGAAAAGACGAGAAGAAATCAATACAAGTGAGATGGCAGCAAAGGAGGGAAAGAGGTCACAAATCACCCAAGCCAATACTGTGTGTGCCAATAATGTGTGTGTGTTTGTGTGCGTTTAAATGTGAAGTCACAGGTCAGTGCAGGCAAACTAATAACTATTTACACTTTGGCTAATGGAGACAAAGTAAGTAACCTAGTACACCGTACGTCATTAGCACACTTCAAGGCTAATGGAGATATAGCGAGGTCGTATGCATGTTGCTTAAGCAAACACTGGAAGTGACCTTCACAATAACATACGCAATCTAGAGAAATGATGCTGGTTCTCACCTTAAATCACATTAATTTAGATGGAGATTTGGTAAGCAAATGTCACTTCTAATAATGCTGCTGTATTAAAGTGCCGGTGTGGAGAAGGCAGGTTGCTTTTCTTGTTTTGGTTCCATTTTATAAAATGTTCCTTTCCTGCTTCGGCTAAGGTGCAGGGAGGGGGAGGGCTGGCATGGAGACCCCACCAGCAGGTCCAGTTAACTATGTTTGTCGAGGATACTATGGCAGTCAGTGGAGCTGCTTAAGGAATGAAGCCTGTTCCCTTCGAGTTGGAAGCTGACCTCAGTAAACCCTAGGCCCTCCTGCTGCCCCCTCCCTACTCCCTCACCATCCTCGCTGCCTGTGACCTTCACCCGGCTTACTCGCCCTCCAGATGAGGCCCCATGCAACTACAAGTCATTTATTGAGCTGTCGTGAAGTTCACATATAGCTGCAGTACACTTTCTTTCCAGCAAACAGAAAACAAGATGTTCATAACACCTTATTAGGTGTGTCACTTTCTAAACTTTTTTATTAAAAAAAAAACATTTAGAAAAAACTTATATGCAATTATGTGTATGAATGCAAACATCTCAGTGTGTAGGCAGCAGACAATGCCTTGTACTCCAGTGGCGAGTGTTCCTTCACCGTCCTTCATTCTGTTTGCTTACTTTGTAAAACGCAGTGTGCTAGTGTAAAATTTTGCTGGTTTATTTTTGTTATTGCCTTTCCTCCACATTGTTCCTTTCCTTCAACCTACTTTAATTCATCCACGCCATCATCTAATAACTCATTAATCTAGTCTATGTAGTTTTTACATTACTTTTCCAACACATGACTAGAAACGACAAGAACAACCTTGTAAATGTATTTTGGTGGAAGGCATAACACACAAGTTTCATTCATGCTCTAACTTTGGTATGTACATTTGTACTTTGTTTTCTTTTATCTTTATGCCCAGGATCAAACAAATGCTGTGTTTCAGCACTTCAGCCAAATTTCCCTTTGGTTTTCCTGCAATAAAAAAGGATGAGAAACACAGGGAGAAAGAGAGAGTGGGAGTGAGAGAGAAAGAGAAAGAAAACAGCACAGCAGGATTCATATCATCTTTCTCCTCAGTGTGACTCCCTGATATCTGTTGGCCTTTCCAGCCCTCTCAAAGGCACTCTCCATCAGCATCCCTCCATCATCCCCTACTTCTCTCCCCTGCTTTCTCAAGCTCACTCTCTTTATCTGCCTCTGCTTTCTCCAATTTCAGTCAGTGGAAATTAGAGTGGAGCACAAAACAGCATGGAGCAGAGAGAAAGGAAGAGAGAAAAGGAAAAAAAGTGAGACGATGGGACAGAGAGGGAGAGAGGAGAACCAAGATAATAAAAGCAGTATGGGGGCCATAGCTTCTAGCTGTGACTGTGAAACAGCAGGAAACAAAGAGGAGAAAACAGCTTACAGAGTTTAGGTTTTCACACAGATAAACAGATAAACAGCGCCCACACACTGTGCGTTCAGTAGGCACAAACCTACAATAGCTTTCTATGTGATTCGCAAGAACTTTGTTGCATAATGTATATCTAGCATTCATAATCTCTTCATAATCTCATTGTCTTTTGTTAAAAGGTGACCTAAATGCTTTGCATAAGAGCAATAACGCATGATGGAAGTCTCATTATATTAGGATATGACTATTTAAATTCTTTGTTTGCTTTGTTCACTGCATGACTATTGTTTAAATCAGAGAAAAACTCTAAATGGCAAAGTTGTAGTACTTGTTTATTACAACTTTTATGTAAAATGTTTACAAAACATTAAAAACACACTGGAAAATGCTCCAGTCCAGACAACAGCTCTTGATACTGCATAATGCCGCCCAGTTCATTTATGTATTCTTTTTTTTTTTTTTGTTCATCTGCATGACTTATGGTGTGCTTATGGTGTTCAAGTGTCCTGGAGCAGAACAAAGTAGCAAGCGAACAATCCATTTTTTACTAAAGTAAAATCTCTGTACAATATAAATTAAGCATAAATTGAAACATATCTTAGGAAGTCCAACCATTTAAAACCCAATCCATGTTTTAACCAGGCCAGAGGGTTATTTCAAGATACAGGGACAATCAAAAAGATAATTTGAAAATTAAATTATAAAACTAATTATAAACGTTTTGCACAAAGTGAGATATCATTGGTTAATGTTGCTGGAACACCTCCATCAGAACGTCTGTCAGGAACACATTCGACTTAATGTTGTTCAAAACACACAAATTGTTTTCTGACAGAGTAATCCTGATCCTTGAAAGACATCATGTGTCCATCACATACAGCATGAGAGCCTAAATTCATGGCTCTTTAATTGAAGAGAATTCCCTCAATAAGGCACTGTCTGGAATCCAGCAGCTAGCAAATGAGATGCTGATGGGAGACTAATAACTGACTTGCAGCTGTGCATGATGTCAATAATGAACACAGAGAGATGAGAAGAGAAAAGTAAAAAGAGAGAATGGAACAAAGACAGTGAATGCTTATTGTAGATACACATAGTATCTGTTGGTTTAACATGGGTAACCAGAGATTATGGCCAGGTAAAATTCATGGGATACATTCATATTAAACAAGCTACTGTGGCACGTAAACATTTCTCACATTTCACTTACAGAAAACCAAAAAAGGTCTGTAAAAGAAAGATGTGTTGGACTCAGAGACCAACACATGAATGAACAGTACAGATGATTGCATGTCAACATGCCATCTTTCTAGATGAAAGTTGCAAAACCTCCTCAGTGCACCTACAGTTTTTAGGAGATAAAAGGACTAAGATAGGAGCTGATGCGAAAGAAATAAGGAGAATAAAAAAAGGTTTAAAAATGACACGAGAGAGAGAGAGAGGGAGAGAGAGGAAAATAAATAAAAACAAACCCAGACAAATAGAAAAAAGACAAAAACAAGAAAGAACAATGATTAAATATTCAGAAAAATGTAGGACTGGGAGAAACCATGGAGAGAGATGAACAAGGGATACAACTGTTCAAAAGAAATGTGTTTAAGAAATCAGAAACAAGTTATAGAGTTTAAGACTATGAACAAGGGTTAGAAGGGGAGTATATAGTAGTGTTATATGACCCCACCCTCCAACAGTAACCATAACATTATTAAAACTAATCTTTGCCTATGTGTTTATCTCTGTGCATGTTTTCCTACATTTGTACCTGTTGTTTAACTTCTCTCATGTTTACTTCTTGCGGGTTTTGTTGTATTTATTCTCTTCATCCTAGACTATTCATGTGTGACAGCTGAATCAGGGGAAGCATCAACCTGTACTTGCTCAGATGCTTCTGTCTCCGTCTTGGGTTTAGCATTGTAGCAAACCCACTCAGCAGCCAGGACACCAAAGAATACACGCACACACACGCACATACACAATGTTTGGCTCCAGGGTCTGCTTTGTATTACAAGGGGAAATCGATGATGGGCAAGTCTGTGTATCAACTTGAGTTGAAACAGAATCTAAAGTTCTGCTTTCTCACAATTGCAATGCAATATACACACTGACTATATCAAAGAGTGAGCACATAAACTATGTAGTACCTATTTAGCTCACCTGCCAACCAACACGCTGATTTGTGCTACTGTTGACCCCACTGTGTATTTCATTCAGCAGGGACTATATATCAGGAGTTTTCAAACTGTTTTCAGCCTGTGTTTAATCACTTGCTCTGGGGACTCGGGGCTCATTAACAAGCGGGTGGAGACCCATAAGCTGAGCTCATGTCAAGCTTAAGTCTAAGAAACCAGGTTGTGTACGTCTTTGTCTTCCTGCCAACGCAACAGCATGGTTCATCATTACCTAGCCGGCAGAGTAATTCCATGTGCTGTCAAGTGACAAGTGTGGAACTTTGGCCGCCGTCCAGTACATCGCTGTGGATCCTATTAAACTGTCCTGTGAAGATCGCAGCACAGCACTGGTAGTGGGGCAGCTGCATGCACACATATGACATGTGACCCAGCTTTTAGCACAAACAACTAAACATCTGAATAATAGGTTTAACCTGTTTGCTTATAGTGCACCAATGAGACAACCTGGGAAAAACATTGGCCACATTTCCTGGGTTGTGATAACTTTATATCACACAGAGTGAAATATCATCAGTGTCGCAACAAATATGCAGGCAAAGAGGTATAAGGGGAAAAAGGAAAATGCCTTTTATACGACACATTTAGTACAAACAGTCTGCGAAGAGACATCTGTTGTAGAAATAAAGTATGCACGTGTTGGACGTTTGCCAGCAAAGTGGCAAGATCAGCTGTGCATTATTGTTACTATCTCACCAAAAGAAACTGTTATTTTACTCTGAGATGATCTGTGTTTTGTGAACTGACATGCAACAGCACTTAACATGTCACAGGCTTCTTTTACCAACAGTGATTCCTGTCAAAAATGTCCTGACTTAAACAGCAAAAGTTTGACAGTCCCTGCACTGAATGGCAGTTTTCATTTAATGTCTTTTTCCACCCATTTTTTCACACTATGATCCGATGCACCCACTTTCTCTTGCACTATACACACTTCCCTGGTTGGATCTTTTTGTGTGTGCGCATGCTAAACTCACCTGAGTTCTCGTCCACTCTCTCCTCCACAGTGTGGTCTTTCTGGTGGACCCACTCACTGTTGCACTTGAAGTAAATCTGTGTGGCAGGCGTTGCTTTGCAGTAGAGATTGACAGGTTTATTCTTGACAATGTAGCCTTCCTCAGGCTCAAACAGGAAGTGAGGTAAAGGCTCCGGAGGGTCGGAGGGGAAGGTTTCCGGGAGTTCGCTCAGACTCAGGAAATCATCATCATCTCTCACTGCGGGAGGAGGAGAAGAGAAAGGTTAAAAATATGACAGTCACTGTTATTCAGTGGAGATTTGCTTTTCCTGATTTCCAGCCCCGCCAGTCTTTGTTTTATCGACTCGCTTTGGGGACCAACAGGTTCAGGTTGGTTCAGCGAAGAAATGCTGCATGTTCAGTGCTCAATCGTTCATTATCGTTCGGTGATTCACACCAGTGAGCAGCATTGTCCCCTGAACCGAGTGTGTATGAGGCGATGTCGTTCTCATTTGATCACTAATAATTGCCGTGTCTCAAGCCGGTGACCTGGACAGAGTACAATTCTCTTCCACTGAGCCATAAAATGCACCATTAATAAGCACCTGATTGTCGTGTCTATTTGCAGAAACCTTCCAGCTATCATCATTCATTTATTTTAAAAATGCACAAACATTTCTGCAGACGTACACAGAGGAGGCTGTTAACATAGGTTGCAGAGGCCTTACAGAGAGTAAGCAACATGCACACATCACATCACTTCACAGACCACTTGCTGAGAACACAGAACATAAATATTAAAAAACATAACAGAATAACCAGGGGTACAGTTTACACAAAAGTATCTCAGTAACAGCATTGTAAGTTTATGAACAAATGAATAGATCATTTACAATAAGAATAAATAGTAAGACTTGGTCACACAAAGTGGCACAGTGAAATTCACCTGAACGTCTTTGGTAATGCTTCATTCTAGAAACCTGGTGACATAAGAAGTACTCCCAGGCCTACAGTAAACTACTGTAGCTAGCAAGCCTACCGCCAGTCAGTCACAATAGCACTTTGTTCACAGGACTTACACCAACACTTTACTAATTACTGTAATATTATGACTTCTCCCAGTAACTAGTAGTGTAAGGGATTACTGTTTCCAAAGGTCGGGGGCAGTTTAAGTCAAGAAGCCGGACCTTATGTTAGTGCTGGACAAAAAGCTAAAGGAACAATGGAGAATAGGCATTCCTTCGGATTAGTATTGCTGTTATTGTGTAACAGTATAAGATGAAAAGAACACTGGCGTCTGTTGGAAATGCTGCTACTGCTCTGGTGCATGCGTTCGCCAGGAGAGAGTGGCATTAAAGGTTTAGTGTGTAAGATCTAGTAAAATCTAGTGGTGAGGGTTGTGAATTGCAACATTCTATCCAGCCTACCTCTGCCCCCTAACCTTTCAAAGAGGGTAAAACAGCTACGGTGTCTGACACAGCACAAAAGATGTCTCTTCTGAGACAGCAGAGATTGGCCAGTCAAGAAATGAGGTTTCTTTAGGTATATTTATTAAGAAATTAGATTTACTTAATTATTCAGTAAAACCATATATTTTTGTGACAGACAACATGGAAAATGAAAGAGAGTGCAAAACACTGTCACTGTTTCTGCCCCACAGTCCATTATAAACCACATATTAAATATAGTTTATACAAACATTGACAAGGGAAACACATTAATTCTCTCAGTGATTATGGATCCTCGCCAAAACTGCCCGACAACAATAATATCTGGCCCACTGCTAGAGTATGGTGGTTTAATAGCGACAAATTATATAAATAATAAATATTAATACTTGATAGCTTTGCTTAAAAATAGATCTCAGTCATGACAGCAACAGTTACACTCACATAATCACTTCCTCTTTAGTGGTTTTGCCTACAAAAGAAAAGCCTGAGAAAGCTTGTTTATATCAATCTTTTATTTGAGCTTTTAGTCAGAAAAATTCTGAACGACACTAAAAGAGTCTGTAGCCTGCCTGACACACCTCTGAAAGAGCGGTCAGAAAACGTGATTCCTCTAAATGTCCTCTGCCTGGAGATACTGGGGAAATGCAAAGGCGTCCGTAGGATGATGGATTGTGGATCAAACACTGAAACAAAAACAGAGCCGCACATGCCGTGATCTCAGAAACATTCGCTGCAGAATTCATTTGTTGAAGAGAGAAAAGCTATCCTAAGGCATGCTTGAACCAACTATCCTTTGGTTGTTAACCCTGCACCTTACCAACTGAGCTAACGAAACAACATGCAAAAATAAGGTAATAGTATGGCTTATACCCTCATTCACCATCTAATGGCTGAAAATATTGCTCCAGTTCAAAACTTATTTGCAGACTCCTGCAGTATATTATTATTAATTCTTCTTCTATCGTACATATTCAGCATAGTGATGTGTGTCTGCACTGCCTGAATTCTAGTAGTAGAAGAAGAAGTAAAACAACCTGTGACAACGTAGTGATGAAAAGTGTTCTGTAGCACTGTTTGTCTGATTTCAGCTACTGTAGAAACATGACGATGCAATGTATCTAACGTCCATAGAAGGGGGTGCTCGGGGTTATGTACATATAAATGTCTCATTCTAAGGTAATACAAACATAATGGTTCATTATATAAGGTCTTTATACACCACTGAAAACTGACTGACTTGCTTTTTTTAGCTCCTCCAGTGGCGTACAAAAACAAGCTGCTGTTATGAACATGCTATTAGTTAAAAAGTCAAAAGAGAATCAAAAGAATCTGAAAACGTGAAATCATAAACAAAAAGATATTGTCTTCCTATTTTGTAATTGGGAACTTGAACTTTTTAAACAATAATTCCTGCAAATAATTTTGTAGAGGACAGTGTGAACAGAACAGGAAACTGACAGATAGACAGACAGAAAGACTAGAGGAAATAAATGAACAGACGGAGCGCTCTTTCAACCAACCCTGAGGGCACCAAGAACTTTATCTTCCTCCTCCTCTATCCCTCTCTCTCTCCTCCACTGTCTTTTCAGTCAGTCCAAACTTCACGCCCACCTGTGGCCTCAATCAAAGGGACCCCAAGAATGTTTTGTCACCAGGTTGCCAAGGTCACCACAACACAGAGGATTACAAGAGCAGGTGGGAGGGAGAGGAAGAGCACTTCCTTTCTTTCGCTCCAATAGACACCGATATACACAAACACAAAGCACATATATTAAACGTCCATGTACTCACACACACAAATGCACATTTCCTTTTAACTTGTAATTTCCCTCCACTCCATCATCATCCAGTTTCATTAAGAATGTCTAGACCTCTCCTGTGTATGTGCGTATGTGCTTCTGTATGCAGTTGCCTCACCTGGAGAGCTGTGACTCATGGGAAAATGTTAACACAGGGAACATTTTTGACTGAGCTTCAAGGTTCAAATGTGACCCCAATGTGTCATGGCTACAGTCACATGTAAACACAAACGAAACACACACAATCTAATAAATGTAACACATAATTGTGCATTTATGCGCCTGTGCACACGTATACACTATCGTACATTCCTCTACCCTAACTGTGTGTGTCATTGTGGTCCTTATCTTGGAGAATAGCAGTGTGCTGTGGGCTAGAAGCTAAAAGCAGCTTAGGTAAAACAACAAGACGCAAACAGGGGAAAAATGAGTAGGCAGCGTCCCCACTTTGATGTCACGAAGCTGACATTTTCTTTCTTAGTTCTCTAATTAGTTCTCTGGGAGTATGGAAATTGGTAGACATTTTCACAGCATAATTTCATTATCTGTGGGAAATTTTCTCCCACTCTTGGTTATTTATCCAGAGTCATATTCACCGTGAAACTCTCTCTCACTTGCTGCACTGCCTCCTCTTTCACTAGGACTATTTCTTGTGACTTTATGTTTCTCCACCACCCTGCTTTACACCCTCCTAACCCCTCCTGCTTTCCACTTTTCCCCAACACCCGTTCTTACCCTCATCTGTCATTCAGAGAGCTGGGGGGTTCATTGCTCTGGAGCGACAGCTATAAAATATTGATTGGCACAAGAAACATGATAGCCAGAAAAAAGGGTGGGTGGAATGGAGAAAAGAAGAGGGATGAAGAGAAAATTTCCCATGAATAAAAGCTTTATCTCAGAAATGCCTACTATTTTCTCTCTCCACTGCTCCATCCTTGCTTCTCTCTCCTCTCCCCACTTCACACTTTTACCTTCCCATCTGTTTCCCTCTTCCACCATCTTATTAAAGCTTCTCCCTTTCCTCTTGATTCTCCTCTTCTTTACCCCTACTGCTCTCTTCTGATCTCCAGACAGAGTGAATTACTGATCCTAACAGCCCAGCTCATAAACGTCTTGCCTGAATGCTGTCATCAATAATGGATGGCTGTAGCAGAACAATGTCCAGGTTCGAATTACGGCATGCAGTAAATATGTACCGGGGGCAAAAATCACATTTATTCCATCCCCAGCGCTTGAAGCCTGCCCACTTCAGAAAACCTACAAACCCAACCAATAAAGGTCCATAACTCTGCTAAGAATGATGTCATCAGAAGAGCCAATCATGTTGAAGTGTCACAGGCAAAGTGAACAGAGATTGATGGATAAATGACAGAGGGAAAGAAAGGAGAGGTGTAAATTGGAGGGGGGAAAATATGTAAAGGAAAATATGTAAAGAAATTCTATTGTTAACATTAGTGGACATGATCTGAAGTGACATGTACTGTAAAAAATAAAAGAAGAAGAATAGGCCACTCATAGTCATAGATTTATTTATAGACAATAGCAACATGCCCATCACTATGTCAAGGTGTTAGCTAGCTTGACATTTTTCCTCCTAATAGTGTTACTGGTGAGGTCTATGCAGAGTTGCCAGGTCTATGAGAGTAAAAGGTTGAGATGTGGGGGCTACTTAATACTTACTTGACAGCTACCCACTCACAACTGTGAATATTGTTTGTCTGACAAAATATGTCAGACAAACCACATTTTCAAGAAAAAACTTATAACCTTGGGCCCATGTAACAGCAATGTTGATACCAAACACTAACATCTTTTCAAACAAGTATTGTCAAGAGTGTTAGGGTTTCAAGAGGTATGCAAGCGTGTCTGCATCCTAAGGCGAGCCAAACGCAGCCATATAGGGTCAACATGCTTCATGGGTAAGAATGTGGGTTTGTATGTCTGTGGGAGTGTGTGTATGCGTGTGTTAGGGTCTTGTGTTCTTGGTAAGTGGTCTATGATGTGTATCGGTGCAGTAGCCGTGGAAATCATGAGAGCATACTTCTAACTTATCAGTTAGTTAGAATCAGCAGCAGCTGTGAAAACATATACGCAAACAGAGAAACATGCACGCACGCACGCACACACCAAAAATAGACATACAAACACACTTTTAAAACCACTACCACTTCACCCCTAACCCTCTTCTGCATCCAATATCAAGATCATACACACACACACAAACACACACACACACACACACTCATGAAAAACTAAGAAAACAAAGCTTGGATGATCCCTATCTATCTCAGACACTTGTGCTGCCAAATGACACATGTCACACAAATAGACCAGTAAAAATAAAGTTCACACACAAATGTGCAAAACATTTATGTACCCTAAAAATGAGAAAAACACATGGGCTCACATATTCTGCCATTTTCTTCCAATCTCTCTTCCCTTCTGAGTCTGTCTTTCCGTCTTACAAACAAAC
>JAPMOB010224419.1:0-17758 GCA_029875015.1 Lepomis gibbosus
CCCCAAACCTTCTCTCTAACCAAATAAACTACATAGTACACCTTAACTGGCGGGGTCTAAGTTAGTGAACTTTTTGGGGAAAACCAGTGCCACTAGAAAGCCTGGAGCCCTAAGCACTATAAGAAAGGTCAGAAGATCACCAAAGTCAATAAACTTCACAAATGTCTGCACAAAATTCCCTATAGTGAGGAAATAGTGAGACTTTTGCAGTGTGTCAATGTCATACAGTATATCGCTAATATAGGTACAGTGAACAAAACTGATTACTGCAAAACACTTAACTACATGTAGAATCATGAGGTGACATTCACTCCTCTGTGACCTCCATTTTAATGCATAGTGAGTGTGGTGACAAATGCTACAACTGTTGATCCTTAAAGGTTGCCCTTTACAAAGCCAAGTGTCAGTGCACCTATTCAGCTCTGCTTCGACTCTCCCTGTGGTACTGCAGGAGTGGCATCCCGTGTCCAGAGACTTTGGAAAGGTGAAAACTCTCACAGCACTTAATAGTAAACTAACACACCCACAGACCAAGACAGCAGGATGGTGCACAGAGTGAGGACAATCTGGAACTAAAAAAACGCTCCTTTCAGAAACCATCCAGGTGTCCTTGAGCAACATACTAAATCCTTAGCATCTGCATAAGCTCTGCTCTGCTGCAGATTCTTACCTCTTAGTAGCTTGTGGAGGAGGAAGCTGGAAGACAATTACCCAACAGGGATCAATAACATATTTTAATTTTTTTATCTAGTCCGGGGCGATTTTATGTCTTCCTGTAGTGTTCCTAAGATCGAATAGATAGCAGAAACACAAGGGACAGCTTCCATGGTGGACACATTTCTACCAGCTCTGGGAATATACTGTTATTGCCCAACACTATTGTTGTGTTTGAACTGCAAAACTTCATTCAGTTACACTGAGGACTGATAGATCACTTGTACACAGGCACAATATCCATGTACCTGAAACATCAAGGGCCAAGCGCAAAGTCAAATTGATGAATTTCCCTCATTGATGTCTCCGTCTTTATCCAATGCATATTCACAGCCCTTGATATAAGAGTCACTGCTGTTGCCTTTGATTAGTGCTTAAGGATCTTGTAACATGAGAAAGGAAGTGGTTACAGATGTCTAGTTAAGCTTCCCTGCGTTTAAAAGGTGGTGCTGGATTTCAAAGGCTTCAGCTGTCACAGGCAGGTCTCGATCAGTTGGGCTGTCTTCAAACTCAGTTGGAAGCATTTTATATCTGGTTTCTTGATTTCATTTTCAAGTATCAGTCTTTGTCAGGACAAGGATATCCTTCAAAGCCAGCTGAAACTGCCATGAGAAGCTTCTGTCAGGATTGTTTGTTTCACCAAGGTGTGATGGAGTGGACTGGGTTCCTCCTGTGTCCTCGTTGTTGTCATTCACTGACAGCTTCATGTTGAGTCACTAAGTTATTCCACCGCAGGAAGCAACAGTCTCACATACATCCAAAAATTGGTCCCTCATCAATGCAGCTGTCCCGAGGGCTACCATGTTTTCTGTTTTTTATGTTTCTAAATAGCATGAAAGTTGTTGCAAGTTGCATCCTATGGCACAATTATTTGTGAAAAGCCCCTTTAAGACTACATTACATAATTGTGCTGGCAATTTTGGTTTTTGGGTGTCATTTTTACCTTTGAGTCAATCTTTTGTAAAAGACACAATAGCAATTTTACTAGGTCTGACTTTGTAACATTTCTGTAGCACAGCTTATGTCTGAATCAAATACTATCACAGTAATGGAAAGACTACACAGTGAGTGAGACATCAAATATCAACTGTAATAAATGGTGTCCTTTGAATATAATTTCTTATGCAGAAAGATAATAAAATATGTTTAATAAACTATAAAATACTGCCAATGAGCCAATTTCATTAAGGAGTTTTGCTGATTTCACATCTGTCTATAAAATGTGCTTTAATCCCCCCCCCCCTCTCCTCAAAGGTTGGGGCAAAAGATGGAAAGACAACACTAAGAGCCAAATTCACAAATGGACTGCAAAGCTGTTGCGGATGGTAAACCGGCACAAAGAAGACAAAACCCCCACACAAATGGTGAAATGCACCCCCAAATGTGCTGCCAAGCAAATACCGTCTCTGTGGTCTGGTACTATTTGCATGTGCTGTAACATTAGACAGTAAATTATTAGCGTCTTCAGAGAGTTGGTCGTAAGTGAAGCTCATTTACAAGGGGTGTCACACACAGACTTTCCAGTGATCATGGCAGCAGTGACTGTAGCCAGACGAAGCAATAGCACATCACAGTACATCATATGAGCACAGATGGCACAGAGTACAATACCTGATATTCATCACGAAGGAATGAAACTGGAAAAAAACATTAAACCTACTGCTGTGACAAACGGAGGCGATGGTAAAAACAGTTTTCCATGCACTCAGACACATGAGGGGGAGCGTACAGTTAAAGCATTGCATACAGAGTGAATCATAGAATTATGAGAGACATCCCACTGATAAAATCCAATGAAAGAGCAGGGGGGTTAATAGATAATTAGTAGTTGTAATAGATATAATTAGAATATGTGCTCTTTGCAATCAAACATAAGATAAGAGTAGTATGTTTTGATCTTGCAGCTGCATTTATAAAATTTTTTGACTCGATGTTGCTTAACCATTTTGAGTGATATGCTACTTCAGTACACTTTAAATGTTCAGTGTGTAATATTTCCAAGGATCTATTGACAGAAATGCACCATGAGATTCACAACTATGTTTTCAGTGGTGTGTAAAGACCTTACATAATAAACTGTTTTGTTTTATTACCTTAGAATGAGCCATTTATATCTATATGACTGCACATTTTTCTTATTTTACTTCTGTTAGAATTCAGACAGTGTAGACTCATCACTATGTTGAATACGTAAGTTCAAAGAAGTAGTAGTAGAATAATATTCTGATAATGTGAGTAACAGTTGCTGTCATGGATGAGATCTATTTCAGCACTGCTATCAAAGTATTTATCTATATTTTAAGCCGCTATCAAAGCACCAAGTTGTAATACTTGTATAAACTTTATGTAACGTGTGATGTATAAAGGACTGTGGTGCAGAAATAGTGACAATGTTTCAAACCCTCTTAGCATACATTTTCCATGTTATCTTTCACAATAAAATATGGTTTTACTGAATAATTAAGTAAATAAGTAAGTAATTTCTTAATAAACATACCTAAAGAAACCTAATTTCTTGACTGTCCACTCTCTGCTCTCTCAGAAGAGACACCTTTTGTGCTGTGTCAGCCACTGTAGCTGTCCTACGTTCTTTGAAAGGTTAGAGGGCAGTAGTAGACTGGACAGATGGTAGCAATTCACAACCCTCACCACTAGAACCACGAAAGAAAATTTGCAGCTGTACATTTAACAGATGCAAAACCAGGGCAAATTGCACTCAGTTGCAAATTGGTTGTGTTGGCACTTTAATATCATTACCAAAAAATTTTTTGTGAATGGGGCCTTTGATAGGGCAGATTGCTGTTGCAAGTTATGCGCAATTCCTGGTGCTATCAGCGACATGAATTGCCCCCAAGAGTCTCTGAGGCTGTGCTTGGGCACAGCAATGCTTTAAGCTAAACACAAATGTCAGCATGCTGACCTGCTCAGAATGCCAATGTTAATGTTGCATAGTCAAATATTTTTGAGGGGACCCCTCCCTATAAACATGGTCTCCCACCCTCTTAAACGTGTGTAGTACGCTAATACATTCCCATGTCCTTTAACTTGTGTAGGGCTGAAGTTGTAACTTGACCATAGGATTTTGTATTTACATCTATTGTCAGGTATGTTTGCCCTGGCTTTATTGAATTGATTGCTGGCCTTTTTCTTGCTGTATTCTAGAGAAGAGGGGCTGAAATTGTAACGTGACAATTGACCATAAGATTTTGTATCTACATCTGTTGTCAGGGGAGATAATAAGAGATGAAAGCCCAAGATACATTTTTTAAAGTTATTTGAATCCAACAATGTTACAGACTCAATGTCTTAAAAGAGCCAATGGCAGTTACCAATGGCAACTACTACAATGAAAGTGTCCTCTACAGTAGTTTAAAGGCTTGTAAGTAAGTGACTCAGTCCATGGTGCAACCTTGGTACTGTTTTTTCAAGACCCAGTTAAGGATCTGAAAAGATAATCATAATTTTTGATTAATAAATAATTTACAGAGATTGTGAAAAAAACACTTTTGGAAGGGGCCACTTTAAGCTTGACATGTCCATAATAACCCACAATGACAAGAACAAACACAAGATATGGCCTTCATGCTCTTAAATAGTAGGTTAAGATGGAGAGTGCTGTAATAAAAATATTGATTTAATCACATACCCTTCTTCACCTGAGTTAATGAATCATTATTTTCACATCTGTACCCCGAGGATAGATAAAGCATTGTCTGACTGGTCCAGTGCATTGGATGATTAGCACTCTCATTAAGAGTGGAGATGGAGTGTGTAAATCTCAAGAGAGATGGAACATGGAGAGCCGTTGTACAAGCAAAGTGTGCAGCCGTGACACATGCTGTCTGCACTGTCGCTCTCTGGTGTTTATTGCCTGGCGCCACTGTGAGATACTTTAATTCCTTTCATCATTAGCTATATGTCATCTTTTATTTTTCCTTTTCAGTGCATAAAACATGATCGACTTCACATCAGTCATTTTTAACGTTACATTCACACCATGGGGCATTCATACCAAATTCAAAATCTATGTTTATATCAGAGTTGTTTTGATCGTTGGTCATATTTGTCCAAGAATAAAACCCGTATACCAATCTGACCTGACAGCTGTGTCAGAAAGACATGCTTGCACAGTGTGCAATGACAAGGGATGTCACATCCATCCTACAGCTTTGCTGACATAGCAATGCTGATATGAATTAGGATTTGAGATTCATGATACAGTCAAATGTAGGTCACAGACTTCAGGATTCATTTAAAGACAAAAAAACACTGCCTTTATCATTTAAGAGTCCTGTCAAAAACACAAAAGTCACAGTACATAAAAATGCAATAGCGTCTTCTGTGTCACAAAAACAGTGACCCATATATTAAGCACATACGCACATAGAACTCTCCGCCTGCTCGACAAAGGGAAACTACTCAAAATTCAGGCTTTTATCAGCTGCTGCCATTGTACACCTTAATTTCTTCTGCTGATAATGACTATAAACTCCTCTTTTATTAAACAATTGAAAAGTATTGATCGCTGATGTTTTACAGCCAGAAAGACATATGTATGTGCAACTTACTCATTATGTGGTATTGATTAACAGTTCTGAATCTGTAAGGCATATGCCTGTTTGTACGGATGCAATCACATTTTTTAAAACTAAATTATATATTTAGTGTTTCCCCTAGGTTTCTAGACTGTATAATGGCAGGGGAAACCCTGATATTGGAAAATGAAGTGTTGTGAATTTAAATGATGTAAAAAAAATCAAATGCCCATGTGCACTTTCCACCTTTAGAATGTTCTAGCAAAAGCCCAGAATCTTTTAGGTTTTTTAAAATAGCATTAACTTTGTTTAATTTCCGTCCGTCTCTCTGACTGGATTGGCAAATCAATGGAGCAAATGCTCTATTACAGTCGCCATGGGGGTTGTTGTCTTGTGTGTCTGTTTCAGTGAGCAAGCTTTCTTGCTAACTAGCTAACTAGCCTATGGGCTATGGACATAAAGCTTTTCATGACGAGCAGGGCCGAACTGTGGCACAGGTGACACAGGCGGTTGCCTAGGGCGCAAAATGTCAGGGGGCGCCGCAAGAGAAAGTTTTCGACTCTGTGCAAATCAACTCTGCCCAGCTGCTGTGACACCGGCATACGCCTTTCTAGTAATTAAGAGCACCCTGCGCTGTGAGTCCAGACAGTTGTGACAAGTCATGTCATTGTGTAGAATATTGCAATATAAACATCCAAATCCTAAGGCACAGACTTTCCCTGTTTGGGACTGTGAGCTGCTTAAGTTAACGTGTGTGGATTACATGCAACATGCAGTCTGTGCACTGTGTCGTTCAAACCATTTAAAAGTAATAGTTCGACCGGAGCAATAAGTCGACTAATGCTCACCAGAGTATAGGACAGGTAGACTTAAAAAATATTCTGAATTCTAATTAACTAATGACAGACTTGTGATATTTGGGAAAGATTCTGAATGTGCAGAAAGTTTTGAACATGAGCAGTGATATTAAAGTCCAGAATTCATAACTTAAATTAAAATTAACTTATTTGAGGTGAAAAGGTGCCACATGCACATCCCCAAACAAAAGACACAAAAGAGGAGTGAATACTGAATCATGACTGCATGTGTGTAGACTCAGCAGGGATTTTATTAAATTAGAAAAGTTGATCTACAAGAGAAACATAGGTTATTTAAAAGCAATAGCTCCAGAATGCCTGAAAGCCTTACAGCATAAATTGAGGCAGAAATTTTTACCAGAATGCAGGAATTAAGTCTTCAGTGTTTAAAATCTTCTGGGCAAGGCAAGTTTTTTGTTTGAATTTGTGTAGCACATTTCAACAACAAGGTAATTCAAAGTGCTTTACAGAAAACATAAAAGCAACATAGGGAAATAAAAACATTTAAATATACTTTTTAAAAGTGTAAAATACGGGATAAAATACATTTTAAAGAGTTAAATAGGACATTGAAACAGGGTAAAAGAGGACAGTAAAAGTCACAGTGCAATGTACAACATTATTCTACAGCCTTACATTTGATTTAATTAAACGCAGCGGTAAAGAGCAAAGTCAGTCTTGATTTAAAATTGAGAGTTTCAGCAGACCTGGGGTTTTCTGTTCCAGATATAGGGAGCATAAAATCTGAACGCTGCTTCTCTATGTTTAGTTTTGACTCTGGGGACAGAAACCAGACCTGTCAGACAGGTCTAAACCATTCAGTGCTTTATAAACCAACAGCAGTACTTTGAAATAAATTCTTTGACAAACAGAAAGCCAGTGTAAAGACCTCAGAACTGGAGTGATGTGATCCACTTTTTTGGTCTTACTAAGGACTCGAGCAGCAGCGTTTTGAATAAGCTGCAGCTGTCTAATGGATTTTTTAGGGAGCCCTGTAAAGACACCGTTACAGTAGTCAAGTCGACTGAAGATAAATGCATGGACAGTTTTTCCAGGTCTTACTGAGACATAAGTCCTTTAATCTTTGATATACTCTTCAGGTGATAGTAGGCTGACTTTGTAATTGTCTTAATGTGGCTGCTTAGGTCTGGGTTCCTGACTACACCAAGATTTCTGCCGTGGTTTGTGGTTCTTAACAGTACAAGCTGAAGCTGAGCAGAGATTTTGAAACGTTCTTTCTTTGCTCCAAAACCAATACTGTCAGTTTTGTCTTTGTTTAACTGAAGAAATTTCTTGCGCATCCAACTGTTGATTGGTTCAGTGCAGTTACTCAGTGCTTGTGTGGGATCATAGTAACCTTTTGATATGGTGATGTAAATATGTGTGTCATCTGGATAATTATTGTAACATATTTTGTTGTTTTTCATAATCTGAGAAAGTGGAAGTATGTAGATGTTAAACAGAGGAGGCCCTAGAATGGAGCCTTGGGTCATTTTTGTTAGCTCAGATGTGTGATTACTTATTGTTGGAATCTTTATGTATATAAGTTATCTCATATTTATATTCATATTTTAGGTGTCCTAACCTGACACTTATAGACACAAAGTAGTCCCTGTCCTTTAAGTAGGATTCAAACCAGTTTAGTACTATGCCAGAAAGCCCCATCCAGTTTTCAAATCTGTCAAGTAATATGTTGTGGTCAACCATGTCAAATGCAGCACTGAGATCCAATAATACTGAGACCAAAATTTTACCACTGTCAGTGTTTAAATGGATGTCATTGAAGACCTTCACAAGAGCCATCTCAGTGATGTGGTGTGGTCGAAATCCTGACTGGAAGACATCAAAAGAGTTATTTAGTGCCAAGAAAGCACTAAGCTGTTGAAAAACAGCTTTTTCAATAATTTTACTTAAAAATCGGAGATTTGATGTGGGCCTATAATTGCTCATGAGTGACCTGTCTAGATTGCTCTTTTTTAAGAGTAGCTTAATGACTGCAGTTTTCAGGGCCTGTGGGGAAAAAAACTGAGAGGAGCGATATGTTGACAATTTCTAGTAGATCTGAGGCCATTCAATCAGAAACATTTTTAAATAAACCTTTTGGCAGAATATCAAGGAAGCAGGAGGAGGATTTCAGATGTTGTATAATGTCCTCCAGGTTTTTATGGTTCACAGAATCAAATTGTGTCATGCTATTTGAATTCTTTTTAAGAGGACACAGGGACAACACATATCATTTTAGTCACATAGAGGCACTGATTGCTTGTCTAATTGTTTGAATTTTGTCTGTGAAGAAGGAGGCAAATTCATTGCAGGCCCTGGTGGATAGAAGTTCAGAGGCTACAAACAGAGGAGGGTTGGTTAGCCTGTCGACAGTAGCAAACAAGGCACGTGGATTAAATTGAAATCACAAGTTCACTGACTGAGACACATGAGTGGGCAGATGTCGAAGAGAAAGTCTCAATATATTTTTCATTAGTGTTTTCATTGATATTTAGTTTCGTGATTACCTCTGAACATTTGTGTGCACAGAGACAGCCCTGTTAAACAAAACACAGGAATGATCAGAGAGAGCAACATCAGTCACAACAACCTTGGAAAGTTTCAGAACCTTGAAGATGACAATGTCCAACGTGTGCCACTAAATGTGTGTAGGCTCTGTCACATGGTGAGTCAGTCCATAGTTATCAAGAACACAACACAGTTCTTTAGTCCCTCTGTCCTGGAGATTGTTAACATGGATGTTAAAATCACCAACAATAGCTACACAGTCAAAGTCAGTACAGATTATCAGCAAATGTAAATGCTCCATATTTGTATAGGGCCTTTCTAGTCTTTGCAACCACTCAAAGCACTCAGTATCTTGCTCAAGGACACTTCAACATGCAGCCTGGAGGAGCCGGGGATTGAACCACCGTTCTTTGGAATAACAGTCAACTTGCTCTACCTCTTGAGCCATAGCTGCCCTAACAGCAGTTCACCAAAGTCATCAAAAAGTTAGCACAGTATTTAGGGGGCCTGTAGATTTATCTAAGCTTTTCTTTTAACATCTACATTTTAATGTTGCACTTCTAAACAATAGGATACAGGTTTAATTACAACACAGGTCTTTTGAAATTTTATTGCACACATATAAGACTAAAGCTATTATCAGTGAGCCTTGAAGGACTGATGTAAGTTTTACAAGACACCAGATGTCACTGTGTTTGCTGAGCAAATGTTTTTGTCATTGAATTCAATGTATTGAAGACCACATTTAATTGGCAGTGTTGGGGATCCTTGTTTTGCGATTTATGGCATGGGTTCAAATGTAGCAGATTTGTCAACTAAACATTAATTCTATGAACTCTACTCCAGCACAGTATAACAATAATAGGTTTCAATATCAATGATGCTGTTTACACCAGTTCCTATTCTACTATACTTAAAAATATTAATATCAGACTTTTTATGTGGCAGGAGTGAAAAGGAGTCATCCTCAACATTTGTTGTGTTATGGTTTCCCACTGATGAAGACATAATCTCTCCCAGGGTATTGCACCCCATGCCCCAAGGCTTGGGCCCTGAACAGAGGGCCGAGGTGGCTGTAAAGATGGCTGTACCAATTATAAAAATTTCTACCAGATATCAAATGTTTACTTGGAGGAAGTCTTCAGAGGAAGTCTACATATTGTGCCACATGTTGTGGATAGAGAACACTAATATATTCACAATCTTTTATAAGGACAGTCATGTTTGTAGAATTTGTGAGGGAAAGGGTGAGTGAGTGAGTGAGTTAGAGATAGAGGGACAGATTAAAAGAGAGTGGGAGTAAGGGAAAGAGAGAGAAATATATCATGGAATGTCCTCATATTTCACTTGGAGAGATTGAGTTGAAGAGAGAAAAAATGAGGACGAGAAAACCTGTGTAGTTAACTAGAACTACTTTGATCTTCTTCTGTGACCTGCTTTGGCGCTGACCTTTGCCCTCTCTGTTAAAACATCCATCATTCACAGCACCAGGTCGAGGACAGGGCAACCCCATTTTCCCTCACTTGCACAACCCAGGAACACCTGCTCAGTTAGCCAAGCTTAGAAAGGTGGGGCTGGACATTGGGGTTGGAGATTTTTCATGCATTCAGCATTCAAGAGTTTTTCACTTGGACAAACTCTATATGTTATACTTTATGTTGTCCCATTTTCTCCCATTGATTTTGTTTTAAGACATAAATATATTTTGGGAGAGGCTCTCATGTGAGTAGTATGTTTTAAGAAGAGACAAAATGACTAGACTAATGGCAGTATATTTTACAACAACAATTTGTCTGTTTTCACATTCTGTAGTCAATCATTTCATCACTTAAATTATATATATGTGCTATTGGCAGGGATGTCAGCATGGATATAAGCAGAAAGAGTTTCCAGCCCTCGGGCCGTCTGATTTTACTGACGGTCAATTTTATTTACACATATCTACGGTAGTAAAGCAAATCTTTGCAACTGCAATCTAAAGCCTGGTGATATAGACTGAAGAGCAAAACATTATTGATCAGTTTTAATGCTAAACACTCATAGTTGAAGAGCTATGAGATGTAAAAACAAATATGGGTGATTTATGGAGCTGGATAAATATCAAAACAGAATGACTGTGTGTATTTGCAGTAGATTATTGTTATTTCAACACATCCTCATACCTAAACAACAAAATTGGAAGATTATCCATTGTCTCAAAATGACATATGACTGGTAAGTAACATAACATAAAGTAAATAAAAGTTGGATAAAACGGGTGGGTTATGCAAATGGTTGGCCTGCTCCAGAATGTCTGCATTCTGTAATCGTTGTACACTTATCGCCTCTGGCTTCTCTCAGATAATATGCCATACACACTAAGACCTGGGACACAAAAGCACCTGTCTTCATGAAGTGGAATCATGTAATTTTCCTGCCTCTCGGTCTAAAGGTCACAGCTTTTCATTGATTTTGATTGTCTCTCTTGAGTAACATGAATTTCACCTTACATGTGAAACTGAAAAATGTAGCAACTCTTATCCCAGTTCCATAACCTCCCCACCCCTTTCTGTCTCTCACACGCTCACACACATGCTTGCTAAGTTCACACTGTTGACACTAAATCATTGCCTGTGAGTGTGTGTATAGTGTATAAAGTATCCTACACACTAGGTTATATTTTTTATTTCTAATTCTAGGTTACTTCTTATTTCACCTTTTTAATTTTACTTCATTCTCCACCTTGTTTTAGTGTTTTAGCATTTACTCATTACTTGAATCTGCTCACCATGCTTTCCCATCACTTCTCTTTTCCCCACACTAACTCACACACCTACACATCTATCTCTTACTGCAAACACAGTGGCTTGTCCCGCCCTTTTCTCTTTTTCTCTCCCTGTATGTGTCTGCTCTGCTGACTTTCTCTATCAGCAGTGTGAAGTCGCCAAAAAGACACAGAACTCGTCTTTTGGATTTTGCCATCGGTGATTCCGTTTTCACAGCAGCAGGTGCGCTGCATATGGAGGAGGCTTGTTAATGATGTGGCCTATTGAAACAATCAAAACAGACTTGGTACCGAATTACACCTGCACAGGTGTGTTCACTGCTGCTTTACCTGGTCTGTGTTTGTACAACACCCACTGTGTCTACATATTTTAATGTTATACCAAATAACATCTCTCTCTGTGTTTCTCTGCAAAATGCGAAAATAGGACGCCAAATACATTTACTGACTTGGGTGGCCCGCACATGTAAAATTTATACGTGGGAAACACTGGCTAAATATTCAGGCCAAAGTAAGGTTCTTTAAAGCAATGAAGCTCAGACAGAGGGGACCCCTTAACATTTGGGACCCAACTCTACAAACATTATTGGCCAAAAGATTAATCCTTTTCTACATCTTGCTGCTTTGTCAACCTCACTCACACTCAGATAAATAAGTGGAGGTCGGGCTTTAATGAGGAACTAATGCTAAAGTCTCCCTGCGAGCCCATTAACCTGTCTGTGAAAAAAGGACACAGGAAGGAGACCAATGATTGTGCTTTAATCTCTTACTTGCAACCTGTATTCTAGCAGTTGGCTATGAATTCATAGGATCTTCTTTGTTTTAATAACAATCTAGTTGTTAAAACACATGTTATTCTTCCTTTATACGACTTATCTTAAAATCAAATTTGAACTTGATTGGCAGATCAGGTAATGTATACTTGAATGTTATACCTGTAATAAGGAAATTATAAACTGAACTGGCGGTTTTCAGATTTGATTTTAGATGTTTTCTCAGAGATTAAAACTGGATAATAATGTAAACATGCTGCCGTCGACCGTAAGGCTATGATTGTATGGTCTTTTTTTCTCCAACTCAAATGCAAAGCATAGCTGCGAATGACACAAGTAAATGAGAGAGCAAAAAATCAAAGAATGCAAGTGACATCAGGTCAGTCTTGTTGCTATGCAACAAAAACTTTTGACAGGAAAGTACCATCTAAATTAAAATTAGCTTTCTAACCTGAATTAAAAGGAAAAAATTGTTGTGGATAAAAATGGACAAAGAAAGTCCATGAGGGATCTGCTTACTCTTGAATGTGAAGAGAAACCATGATATCTACATGCAATAACCATAATCTGCTGCAAAAACTGGATAATGACTATTTCAAGCACTGACTTTCATTGATGTGGGTTGCTGGGATCCTCCAAGCTGTAGTATCACTGCAATCTCAGATATAAATATCTATGTAAATCATTTTGGTAGCAGGGAAATGTGGTGGTTGAATGTAAAAAAAGATGGAACTCATTTACATTTAATGGGACCTTTTTTTGTCACAATCGCTATGGTTTATTTTGCTAAAAGTATTGTTGTTATTATTTGTTAAAGTATGTAACGTTATTTTGTCATTGGATTTCATACCACTCAGTGTTACATGACAGGGAGGCTCTGTCCTGAGGGTCTGGGGGTTGCTCTGAATAATGATGGGATGCCAGATGGTCTTTGTCAGACAGGCTTTCTCCTGTGGGTCTGGGTACTGCCCTGTACAACATCATCAGTCTGTCACTACAAACTGATAGACAGGGAAATAAGATGGAAGGGCAATAAATAATAAACCACATGGTGTGCAGCATTATTACTCCGTACTGTAACTCGCTGCTCTGTGACTGGACCTCACTGGTGCTGCACCATAGGGATGCAGGTGAGCCCCTCCGTATTCCATCCCCAACAACAGTACTTAATCTACCATCTGTCACACACGTAGCCTACCTGTAGAGCAATCTTAGAAGGGGCCATACTGACTAAAGTAAACGAAGGCTTTCACTAAAAACTTCCTTTGGTCTATAATTTCACATGTTGCAGTGCGATCCAGAAGGATTGGGCAGGTGAATCTTGCATCCATAAAATTTGGATCTCTTATGTCTTACCAGATAAAACAGGCTTGTTTTCACATACACTTCAGTAATTCCATATTTTTAATCCTATTAGTAGGCACATAATATATGCACCGATGTGCTAGGAAGGTAAAGATCTAGAATGACTCATATCTCATGTTGTCTTGGGAACCAGAAAATTGTCAGGTAGAAACCCCTTTCAGTCTGGAAAAAATGACACTCCCTTTTTTTGATGTTTCTGAATCTCAAGGGATAATACATGTACTACCTCCTGCAAGGATAAGACAGACTATTGAAATTGCAAGTTAAAATGTTGGATTTATGTCAAACATGACCAAGAAGTTGATTTAATTTAAAGTGGTTGCCACTGGTTAGCCATCCAGTATTGAGGAGTCTGATTAAATTGTCCTATTATCTACAGTATATTTTTATTAAGGCCATGACTAGCCTGTTAACTGATCAATCAGTGATTGATGTCAATCATTACCGAGTTTCATAATTGTCCTGCCAATGTCATTTTCAGTGGACGGGGGCTGCAAGTGGGGTTGCGAGGATAAGTAATCAAAGAAATTGTTGATTGAAGGGGTTTATTTTATTAGTTTACTTAGACTAACCTGTACATAAATATGGATTGTAATGTGATGCACAAATGACCTATTTTTTTTGACCTATTTCATCGTGGGGAAGATGGCTCAATCATGCACATATACGCTTTGTAACTGTTGATGTTATCACAAAGTTTACTCTCAGAAAAGCTCAAAATCCCACTCCATGAGTATGCTTCAGTGCCACCACTAATGATAAAAATCTATCAAGTGGCAGTCAACTGCAGGGCAGATGATAGGAAAGGTGATATGGTTTGTTAGCCCTCACTGCCACCAATCTGTCCCAGGAAGAACTGCCCATGGGAGGTCAGCGATGAAAAGGCCTACTGCAGAATAATACCTTCACACAAGGCTTGGGTGCTGAGAGATGTCTCTCTCAGAGGTGCAGAAACATGACCCAGATATGTGTCTCTTATGAAAGAGTAAGGCGGAGGAAGCGGCAAGTGGCTGGACTGAAGAAAGCGACTGACACTTGAGAATGTGCAGTAGCAGTGTGGAAACTTCCAAAAATTGCCATTCAGGGAGCCAATGTAGAAATGGTGCAATTCACTTCCATTCATGAACTCTTTTGATCAAAAAGAATAGGTATCATTCCAGTCTAGAATTAATCTGGATAAACAGATGATAAACATTATCAACAGATGAATAATCTTGTTGAATATTATAATCACAAAAGGGAATAATGATGTATTTAATCACCAAGTGACTAAATCTGATGTATTCATCTTTTTTCTATGTGTATACACTGTTTGGCGATTCACCCTGAAACACACACACACACACACATGCTCATTTCATGTAGAGGAAGTGAAAGACTATAATGTCACAATATCATCTCTGTAGAGAAAGCCAGGTCATCCCTTGGGGCAGTCGCTCACTTGATTTTAACATTTTGAACTCGACATTAGCAATTAAGTCCCTAATCATAAGTGTCATACGGTGTCTTGCTGTGACATGGCACCAGCTGGAGCTGTGATCATCTTAAATTCAAGGTGACAGCAACAAAGCAGTTTAATAAACATTCCCAGCTATCTGGTCACGTAATTTTTAGAAATTATTACAAGTAAATGCAATCTTATAAAGCACTGCCTATTCTTTGTTGCTTATCTGGATCCAGGTCATGACGGCAGCAGGCTAAACAAAACGTCCTTCCCAGCCTCGTCCTCCAGCTTCTCTTGGGGAGTCCAAAGGCGTTCCCAGGCCAGATAGGATATATAATCCCTCCAGCTTGTTCTGGGTCTGCCCTGGGGTTTTTTCCCTAGTTGGACATGCCCAAAATACCTCTATAGGAAGATGTCCAGGAGGTAACTTGAATTGCCTCATCTGTCTCTTCTAAACTCAAAATGAGCAGCGGTTCAATTTGCAGCTCCCTCTGGATATCTAAGTTTCTTACCCTGTTGCTGAGGCTGAGCCCCAGACAACATCCGAAGGAAAGGGCTTCATTAGTGGCAAAAACTGTTTTAAAACACTGTTATCATTAAATACCACAATCTGTACAAATAACACATAATGCATTTGAGAGAGACAAAAATGAGACTTTTACACTCCACTTGCAGGACAGTGAATATGAATTTGGTTTCATATAATATGATAATTTTGTTTTAGAACCTAATTTAACTACTGCTTGACCTTGATATTTGGTATTCCCCTAATTCAGAGTATTTATTTTAATCATTAGCATCTCCATGTACTCTGAAATGAGAATTCAGATATGCAGCAGATTTAAATTAGTCAATTAAAAAAACGATTAACATTTGCTTAACTCACAATTTAGGCGAAGGCATCTTATTTAAATTTTAACTAATTTGTTGAGATTAAGTTGCAAGTTTACTTCGAGAACAACAGAGAGGCAATCCTAAAACCCCCGAGTCTAGAAGCTTACAGGGTTGGCCCAGTTACAAGGCCTAGTTTTCACTGAGGCTTCATGCTCTAAAATCAGTGAGTCAGGAGATACCTCGCAACTGCTGTTAATGCAAGAATCATGAATAAGTAAATAGCAGGAGGAGGCTTGTGACACAGTGATTTTGGTCTGCTAAACAGATTGTTCGGCACTCAACCACGTAAAAGCAGCCCACATCTTATTATTTCCACGATTAGTTCCTCAATTCAGGCTGTCATGGGTTTAATGGCTCAGCAGTAAGCTGGAAAATTATTGTCTAGACGTTGTCAATAAGTTGAAGTCTCTGTCGAGCAGTAATTTTGACAAATAATACAAAAGCTAAAGCTCCTCTACACAGATGAAAAAGTTTATAGAATAAGGGTGTATACAGATGTAATGGATTGCAGCAGTCGCATTTTAGTGCAAATGTTTATTGAGTCTCTGACTTCCCCATCCCTATAAAAACTGGGTTTCAGTGCACATAAAGAACAACAAAAACCTATGAAGATCAATTTGTCTCAATATTATTTGCATGAAGAGAGAGAGATGGCGCATTTGACTTCCTGTTTGTGCTGTCTTTTCCTTTTTTCAGGAGTGAGGCAGGGCCTCGCTGATTATCACTTGCAACTCCTTAGCTATATAAGCTGGAGAATTCAGTTGCTCTCTCTCTCTCTCTCCCTGGGCATATGGTTTGTTGTTTGGGTTAGGTTTCCCTTGTGTTTAGTTTCTTTGTTCACTACACTTCACTGTACACCACATGCAGACATTCGATACACGGCTGATGTTACTGTTTTACATTCTTTATATATGTTGATTTATGTTTTGTTAAATAAATCTTTAATTACATTTTGTCCTCTCGTTTTTGTCCTCCCTGTAAGTGACAGTGTGCAAATATGTAATCCTGTATCGACAAATACAAGTAATACAAATAAAAGTTGTAATTCACAAAAATTTGTTGCAAAAATAAAATCTGCAAATACACAAACAAACTCCACAAATAAAAAAAAATATGTGAATACATTAATTAATTTACAAATAAATGAAAAGCATTTGTGAATGCAAATGTGAACACATTTATTTTTAGTATACCAAAAAATTAAAAACACGCTCTGAATTTTGACAAATGAGTTAGAGTTGTTTATAACCTCTTTCGAGAAGTCCAATTTTACATCAACAGAAACTCGGGGCTAACTCAGGATGAGGGGGCTAAGATAGCAGACACAGTAGACACTCTCTGCCGTATCTGGCATCTAACGAAGTGTTGCGTTGATGCTATCAAAAAGAAAATAAGTACACTGACAAGTATGAAGAGATATACGGTGGTGGCTCTTCCTGTGCTTGTTCACTGACCCCAGGAAAAAAAAACTTTTTTGTGGGTTTCTGCAGAAGTGTGAACTATGAGGGTAAAAAACAATATCATGTTTTTCATATTTTTCTTGTCTTTACCGATCTCCTCCTTTTGTAGACTTACATTATGATACTGTTGTTACAGCCAGTTTTTTTTAATTTTTGGGAAGTTAGGATGTTTGATTAATACATTCTTCGTATCCTAAGTTAGGAAAGGAATGTTGACTCAGGAACTGTTGGTTACCAAACAGTTAAGATAGGATATGCAAGTTAGGAAGTTTCTGTAATACACTGGCCTGGATTTCTATACCTTTCATCTATAGCTGACTCAGGTGAAATTTGTTTTTAACATATTGTAACATTTGATCTTTTATTTTCTGTCACCTCACACTCAGGCCTGGCAGAGGTTAAGGGGCCTGGAATTGCTCACACACACACACACACACACAC
>JAPMOB010224421.1:0-19468 GCA_029875015.1 Lepomis gibbosus
GTAATATCCGGGTTTTTAAAAACCGGGTTATGAGCATATCCGGGTTTTTGCCGGTGTTTACATGGCCGTGCGCGACCGGGCTATTGCTAATATCCCGGTTTTGAACGGGTTATTGGCTGCATGTAAACGTAGTGACTGTGTGGCTGCACCTACTGTCGGGTTGGGATCGACATTCTGCCAAACAAAGGTTAACACAGACAATACACGTGAAAGGTAAAGGTAAAAAAACTTGAGCTGGCCCCTGAAAGGAGTGTAAAATTCACAAACACCAGATAGTAGTTTAAAGCTAGTTAATGCTAATCCTAGCAATGCTTCATTTCCAGCTTTGTCCAGTTGTCCACCTAAACACACATTTTCCCTTTATGTGTCCCTATGATATAAACATTTGCCACTGTGGGATACTGTCCCAAAGTGTCTAATCAAAAGGGCTCATATCTCTCACATCTTACCTCTGCTAGACGCTTGTGGAAGTGGAAGAAGTCCAATGTTAAAGTGTCGCTGCTGAACTGCACAATCTAGCACAGTTTATTGTTCTTAAAGTGTAATTGGAGTCACATGTCGTCCAAAACAGCTTTTTTTTTTCTGTTACTTGAATCAGTTTGTATACTGCCAGTCACATAGATATGATGGATAAAATGCACTAAATCATAGTTCTCACAGTACCTACAATCCCTGAAGGCAATATAACTGGGGAGAGTCTTCTACCTTCTTTGTTAGGGTGTCACTCATGAGTCCACGCCCCTCTCAGCTGATGCCATGCCCACTCCGTAAAATCAGGGCCAAGAGTCTGAAACTGAGAAAAACAGATCTGAAACTGAAAAAAAAGATTTGAAGCTATAAAAAAACTGCTTTGATTCTAAAAACATAAAATATGTTACTGAAAAAAAGTCGTTAAATATCAAAATATATAAAAGTGAAACATTTTAATTCATAATTTATTCAAAATAAATCAAGAATTAAATCAACAGTTTATTTAAAGCAATTTCAATCTATAGTTTTTCTATAACTGTTCTTTTTCAAATTAACAAAACATTTGGCCCTGATTTAGCTCTACATGGCTTTACATTCTTTTACTGCACTTACAGCACCTCATCCTGACCTTTGTGTAACCCAGAGTATGACTCCTGTCATTGCCACAAGAAGGGAAATCACCCTCACTGTAGCCGTGTATGTTTCTCCATCTCAGTTTTCAATAAATCTTGCGATGGGAAACAAGAGGCTCCATGAGACCCAAACAAATCAATAGCAAAACATACTCTCAAATCAACCGTAATCAACATGACTGAAATTGAGATGGCTGTTTTTTAATCTGATCCCGTACACTCAACAAACACAATCCACACGGGCACACACCCACGTTAGAGTTCATTTATAGTACGGTAGAAGTACTATATCATCAACCAAAAACCTGAAGCTGCCACTACAGAATGTTAAACTTAGGTGAACAATTTATACAGTATGTAAAATATGTCAAAATTCATCAAGGGAATAATTCCCCCAGATTTCTAAAAAATCCTAGGGCAGTGTAAGTACAGGTACCACAGCTACCATTCTCTGTTTATTCTGAGCTTGTCCTTATGATATTAATCTTTTGGAGATATGATAAGATATGCAAATATGCAAAAGTCAACATAACCATACCATAACCAAGACATTGAAACATTTACATTTAGTCCCCACTTTGCCTAAAAGTTACTTTCCTTTAACTACATATATCAGAGCCTTAATGTTCACATCAGTGACTACATTTGCTCTACTTTTCTTTAATGTATTCTCCGCAAAAAATAAGTGGAATATTGTGAGATTTTTTAGAGGATTTATTTTTGCCACTGTGTACGTAAGTGTCTTTTGGGAAACAGAGCTGGATGTGCAGGAGGAACAAAAGGCTGTTTGGAAAGTGGACTTTGCAGAGGGGACGGAAGGATTCGATTCGACTGTTGC
This sequence comes from Lepomis gibbosus, assembly GCA_029875015.1. Taxonomy (NCBI): domain Eukaryota; kingdom Metazoa; phylum Chordata; class Actinopteri; order Centrarchiformes; family Centrarchidae; genus Lepomis; species Lepomis gibbosus. The sequence goes on from JAPMOB010224421.1 coordinate 1,942, forward strand.
AAAGGGATTTAACTGATTGACAGAAACTGCAGGAAGGCAGACCGCCTTCTCTGATAGTGTTGGCAACACGGTTCTAAAGGAAAACAGGGGGCATTAATAGAGCCTTCAATGCAAAAAAAAAGTTCTAATGTGACATCTTCTTTTCTATCTCTCCAGGGAAATGTGGTAGACTTTCCAACAGATGTGTCCTCTGGGCTTTGAATCGCAAGATAATTAAAAGGCACTTGACGATTAGAGGGCTGCATTCTAATATTGCGCCACATCATTTGTCTAGGACGCTGAACAATGCTGTTGCATTGACAGAATGCACTCAAAGGGCTCTATGCAAACAGGTAACAAAATAAATCATCACCTGGTTTTCATCATGCAAAGATAGACAATCCATTATGTGAGAGGGATGTCACTTTGTCAATCAAGCACTGCAATTCTGTATTATATTTAAAAGGGACAAAAGTGTTACATGCCATTTATCAATCTCCATTTCCAACCAAGGTCACGCAGCATTGATAGGTCTTAGCACATCTTATGGTGCACCAGCTTTTAAATGACAAAGTCACATTTTCACAACAGAGACAAGTCAGCTGGCAGAGCAGATATTAAACAGAAGCATCCAGTGAGGAGCGAGGCAGAGGGGGCCAAAATCCCATCAAACCCACACATATTTGATGGTCATCATGTGCTTAAGGACAGTCTCTTATTTAGAAGACTTCATACTCATAAATCGGACATTTTGTAGGAACGGGGTGTGTAGATGCCACTCTCTGGTTAAATGACCACATCTGCTCACTGGGAGATGTTTGTTCAAAATCGAAGAAGGCTGTTCAGCTTTGGATCTGGAAATGAGGCTGTAGATTGGATTATGATGCCATTTTTAATCCGTCTTTTCCCCCTCGCAACATATTGCTCCTCCCTTGCTTCTTAACATTATACAATACTTGACAAGAGGAGATTTTGCTGAATTCTGGCGCAGTGATATGTGATTCCCTGTGACACTCTAATTTGAACTTATAGTGCCAAAGCTTTGATGCGGACATGGGAATAAAACTTTTAGTCACAGAAAAGACCATTCTCTTCTCCAGACCCATTAAAGGGTCCCACTCATCTCCTTGCATACTATAATTACAGTGATGGTGTCCTGTCTCTGATCCTGATTTTGGAGGAAGTAGGCGTAGTAACATGTTGTCCTTCAGTTCATTAAAAATAAAATACTAGCTGTAATTCATCTCAACATGCTGCGTTAACTCACTGACATGATGCACTATTTTCTCCACCTCACATGGAGATTTTATTTATATTTGAAAATGGATGAAAGGCTACATATATGTTGACCTCCTACAGGAATGGGCCATTATCATTTAATCTAATTAAGGAGTTTATGTATGCTTTGTCTTTTTCCTGTTAGTCACAAAGAAATGCACATAAATCTTTTTTCCATACAGAGTTAGCCAAAGCACAGACAGATTTTTTGACTTTCTTGATTGAGTGCCGCATCTTTGGATTTAATTGTAGTGTTGAGTGATTATGTAATCATAGTGCTGAGTGACTGAGCCACAAGCAAACTGCTCTGAGATCGCCAAAATGTTTAATTATGGTAATATACAGCATCCCTCCTCAAACCAGTGCAGTGCAGAGCCCCTGTTTCAGCATCTTGCTCAAAGACACTTCAAAACTGATGGCTTGTGCCAAATCCCTGACCTTTCAGTATCAGGACAGTCTCCCCAAGCCCCCAAACAACCCTTCCTCATGACATTTATCACAGTGAGTAAGAGAGCAGAGGGGGTCAGAAGAAAACACAACCAGCTGGGAGGAGCATAACAAAGACGGCAAACTGTCAAACACATGTCTCACTTCCTAATGATGAACTGTCGGTCTGACCTATCTGCAAATAGTTCCCTAACAACATTATGCATGAGATGCCTCTGACAGGCTTGCACTTATTTACAGACAGTGGCAAACTACTCTATAGAGACAGACAGAATACACCAATCAGACTGGAAACAGTAAACAACAGAGTTTATCACATGGATGTGGTTGTACCAGAATCAAAAGTAAGGCTGGCTGTTACAAAAAAGCATTTTCCTTTAACACATGAAAAATCCTATCTTTGTACATTTATCTCTTTCTGTGTACCTCTCACCCTCTGACTCACACGCACATTCTCGCAATCAGTTCAGTTAAAATGTACTTTTCGAGATAGCTTCAGACTGCTGACGTATGAGACTATTTAAAATATAAAATTCAACATAAACAAAAGAAACCTAGCGATTTTAGCCACCACAATGATTTTTTTCTGGATAAACAGGCAGATTAATGTGTCTGTTTTCTATTCTGGGAAGACTCTTATTTAGCCTTTCCCACTGACACCCCGGGTATGTAAGCAACTCACACTACCACTCACATGTCTCTCAGAGTCAGACATCTTGTATTTGAGGTAAAAAAAACACACTTTTGTGGTAAGTGGGATTCTATTTCACATGTCAATACACCATCATATCCTATCAAACACCAGGCAGGCTGAACAACATTCAATGTCACAGACAAGGAGAAATACATCATGTGTAACAATGACGATCGTGCTCTGTATCCTTTTACAGCAACACAACTACCTTCACAAGATTTAAATACCAGGTGGTAGATGCATATGTGAACTAAATGTCAAGGCTGACACAGCTTGTAATGAAATAGTTTCACCGGAAATATTAAAACTAGAGGTGTATGTGCTCAATTAAAAAAGCTCAGGTTCATTACTTACAAACATGTTGAATTACTCAAAAAAGATGATTTTTCCTTTGCTAATTTGGTTTAATTGGATAGGTTGAAAGAAGAAAGTTATGTGAGCACTTCAATCAAAAGAAAATCATTGCATGAGGCCCATCTAATAATCTTAACGTAACATACACACCTGTGTGTACTATAGTGTGTATAGTGTGTTCAGTATGTAATTTGAGTGACGGTATTAGTGTTTTGGAAAGAAATAATTAGTCCAGACAAACAGCTTATTGACACTTCTTAGGAATTGTATTCTAAAATCCTAAAAACAGGATGGAGGTCCTTAAATTGAGTCTTGCTTAGCAGTTAGGAGCCTCCATGTGGCCTCCATGTGGCAAGATGCATATGGCCAATAACAAACTCAAGGGCACTAACAACAGAGAGGAAGCTGCAGGCCAACAAAGGAGTGCTTTCTCTATTCCTGCAGCAGTAATTTGTCACTAGAGTAGACAGCACTATTGAATGCAGACATAAAATGTGTCAAACTGGTAAAAATTGCTCTAGAACTTTAACCATTGATCAAAATGAACTCGAATAAAATGACTAAACCCTGTCACTTTTCAAAATACCATCTATGGAAGAAGAATTTTGAAAACCAATCTATTAGCGTGAACTGAAGTCATCACTAACGCTAATCAATGAAGAAACCACTAAAGGGCTTTAAAGTGATGACATCTGGGGGTTGTTCTATCACAAACAAAGTGCATCTAGAGGCCCCCTGTAATATGTGCATTTCCTAAAACTAATGAACATAATTCCTCTGCTGTGTTATTGCACAAAATCCCATATTAATCCATAAACTAATTTGTAAATTGTAAGGATTTTTATAAAGCAATAACGCCAATTGATTACAATTATGGTAAAATGTCATCTTTCAACTTGGATCAGGATAAGTAATGAAGGGGCTGCTCTTGAGCTGGTGAATGCCCTAATGAATGATAAACACACAGAGGAAAACACCTGGGCCTGTGCGAGGCTTCTGCATCAACGTGATGCTACATTCTAAACCTTTTGCCGTTTGGGGAGCATATGTAGCCTATAAGGTGTCCACATTTACCTGAAATCACTGTACGGGTGAATTATCCAAAAACCGGCGGATTTAACCCGCTCTTGCTCCCGTTCCACCGCCTTCTCACTTCCAAACATCCTCAGGGAGAACTTGTTGACCCCTGGTTGAAGCATTGCTCCCAACTGTCTGTGTATAAAGCCAGCTTGATATAATCTCTCGTCGTCCGGCAGAATTTGATCAATGCCATCCAACTTTATAAAACCTGACTGCTGGTCTGGGGAATCTTTTTGGGTACCACCGCCACCGCTGGCCCCTTGCGCGCCTTGATCGGGCGGCCCATCGCCGTTCGCACCGGGGGGGCTCTCCTCGCTTGGGGTGACATCCCCCTCGGTGATGAGGCGCCTCTCCTCCGCCGAGTCAGAGTCGTGCACGTGCCGACTTGTGATGGACGAGAGGCTGCCTCGAAATCTCCGGCAATCTCCATTTGAGCTGGTCTTTATCTGTCTCCCTATGTCCGTCTCCATGATCACAGACTCCCCACTTTTGGTCTCCCCGATGCCTTTGCAGCTTACCCCAGAGGTCGGCGACGGTGACGGTAGAGGTTTCATCCTAATACTCTTCCTCCGGGTGTCCTTGTCTGCGTCTTCTCCTTCACCCATTATGGATGCTTTCTGTCCAATGTGCTGTGGCAAACTGTAGAGCCTTTTACGCATGGAGGAGTGCAGCCTGTCCATTATGACATTGAGACACAGTGGAGAAAATGAAATAAATCCAGATTGTTAGGCTGTACTGAAAAGAGTGTTGCCACCAGCCCCGCGCTCCCTATCTGTTTGTGAGAGCGATCGGTCTGGAGCTAATCTGAATCCCTGAAAGCCTGCTACACATGACATGGACTGCCGTGGCTCTACCGAAACAGATGAGAGACACTCCTTTTAATGAGACTACCTGACAGTTTGCATATGTCCTCACGCACAGCCTGGGCGGTCCGCATGGCCACTGCGTCCCCGATCTTTTTGCCGCTCCGACATTGTGCGCAAAAGTGGAAAAAACTGCTTGAAAGTCACCTTAGCGTGACATGTGAGGGACGTGCCGACGGACGGTGATATGGAGACGAGGGAAAGGTCATGCACGACGAAGGATGCTCTTTTCACCAGATGTCTTCGCAGCTGCCGTCAAACAACGCGACAAAATCATGCAAAATAGAGTAGAGCATCCCAGGGACCGCTGACATCACTGATCCATAGTCACGGTGCGTTTTGGCGAAATGTGAATATTCATGATGCTGATCTATTGGGTTGCCATAGGAGCGAGAACTGCAAATAAGCTCAGCCCACCTTGTTTAAAGGGGAATGCTCTTCCCATTCTTAAAATGCTCTCCTGTTCTCATAAGTTAAGGCTACAGGTAGGCAACACAAACCCTTTGTTCAGCCCTGCGTGAGCTTCAATCAAGTTGCCTGTTTGCCACCCCTATTATCAGTCTGACCCATGCACTGCGTAATTTGCGCACACGAATACAACTGAAGCTTGAACATGTTCCTCTATAATTTGGCAAAAGGTGTTTTATCAAACAGACCCTCAGTTATAATTTCTCAAATTTATACAGTTCTGTGATATCAACAGTTAAGGTAATGGACATTTACTTTCCCCAAAATAATAAAACATTTACACATATGTGAAAAGGGGAGAACCTTCACTAAACAGTGAGAGGTAGCCTCAATTATGAGCATTTATGGCATTCAGTCACAATGTAGAGCCACCGGAATTTCATCGCAGATATTTTTCTTTCAAATGGCAATATGGCCATGACAAAAACTCCACTAATTAGTCAAAGTTCATTTTTTTAGTGATTTTCATAGCAAGATGAACAAAGTGTGATAATTCTTGTGGAATTGATAAATTCCACAAGAAAATGGGGGTAGCCTAAGTAGAGAAATACTGAAAGATTTTTGTAATGTAAACTTAACAAAAAAAAGATCTCAAGTTATTTATGATATATATTGCCTTAAAAATCCACAGACAATAAGATTTTCACCAACAGATTCTCACAGGTAGGTCAGAATAGTCATTGTGAAAAGAGGGCTGGGTGTTATGGCAAAATATGTTATCACAATAAAAACATTTCATATCATTCGATATCGACAATTATTTAGATAAATGTCAAATCATTATTTCTTTCAAGTTTAAAGGCTAGTTTTTGCCCCTGAATGAAAACTGAAGGGCCAGATGGTTAATTGTGTGGTTAAACTTTACTTTATGGTCAGACTGTGACAAACAACAGTGGATCACTTCACATATCTGAGCCGGGCTGTGACAGAACATTCAAAACAATTATGATAAAAACTCTTTTCAAAAAATATCATTCGTATTTTTTTCTCAATAAAATAAACATGTTAATAGAAAAAGTGCTAATTCTTTTGTGATTCTAATGAATTAAATCAAATATGTATTTGACGATATATTGAACCTGTGTTATATTATTATTGAGGAAAATTATATTGTGATAAATATCATTATTGTTTTATTATATTCGGTTAAAGTGGACAATGTCCGGAGGTGTTTAAGTCAAACGTAATCCAGCGGGCATTTTGCTGATGGAAAATTGTTAAAAATAAATCTTGGAGTATTTTTTTGTACTGTATTTCCGTAATTTTATTTACACTTTAGCTCTACATTCAAAATTCAGTGAAATTAATTGATAGGCATACATTGCGAAAGTACTCCCAGTTGTTTAATTTCATTGATATTCTAAGTAGGCCTTGCACATTTTTATTAAGGAACTCACTTACAGGTAGTGGCAATTTCAAGGGAGAGGAAATGTAAACAAAAAAGTGTGGGGTTACAAGCTTAAAGCTCACACAGAATCCCTTTGAGGCAATTTGTTCCTTGATTACAAAGAGTACACCAAGCCAGTCCACTATGGCCAATATTAAGTAACAAGAAAATGTTTATTCAGTAAAATGTAGTACATATCTTGTCAGAATTCTTCAAATTAAAAAAGGTATCCTTCTCAAAGTATTGTTTACGGTTTATGTTATCTTCAGTATTGTTTCCTGTGTTGTTTGTCTTCTGTGTGTGTGTGTGTGTGCGCGTGTGTGTGAGAGAGTGTTGGGCGTGGCTTCTCCTGGGCACCTGGCTCTCCGGCGCAGCTGCTGCTGATGACCTAATCAACTTATTGCTGAAATACCCCTGAGCTTCAGACAGCCAGTGCCAGATTGTTTTCCCTCTCACAAGTGGTTTTGGCCAAACCTCTAGTAAATATAGTGAACTCTTTTTGGTCTTTCACGGACATACTTTTTGCTAACGTGTTATTCCTCTGTGCTGCAGTTGTCTGGAGATGAAGTTGATTTCCCACGCCAAGCCCAAGACCTCTCTCGTTCAACCTGTTCAACCACGCTCGCCTCTATTCCGTCTGTTATAAAAGTTCCCCTGCAAGTCAGAGCCTGCTCTTGAGTCCAAACCCACAAAACTTAACACTATAGTTTCTGGATTTTAAAAACTCTCAGAAACCATCAGTCCACTATTAAACACTTGGTGTAAAATTGTGAGAGATTTCAACTCTGTCATTCCAATTCCTTTCCTCCTCACACTGCTTGTAGGGCAAAAGGTTCAACCAAGAAAATATAATCCATGTTGGTACACACTTAAGCACATTCACCCTGATTCTTAAAAATGTTTGATTTATTAAACCCAATTAGATTAGATTGTTTAACAAATTAGATCATACAATTATGACACAACTGTTCAGGGCCAATGTTGTTCAGCGTACTTTGAGTGATCATTAATGTAACTTATTCAGCCTGTTATGAAATTGAGCCATCCCTTCTCATTCTGTCTTGTGTCCTACCTGCGCTGTGCAGTGCAGTGTGCAGTGAAAGTTATTTCACTGCACTTTTCACATTGAGCCGGTCTAGACTGTACTCTGTGTAATATTATTCACAGAGATTCAACATTTCTCACCATGAACAAGCACAAGGAAAAAAAAAACAGAAAAACTTGAACTTGAATATAAATTAAACTTACTATAGTCCCGTAGGTCATTCAAAGGCAGCTGGAAACAAAAATACTCTGCTGTTTCCCTAGTTTGTAACACCAAAGATGGCAACTGGTTGCTATACAGCAGGAAAGAAGAGTTGGGAAATTAACCACCCAATCTACTGTGAATTAATGCTGTATGGTTTTGTCTAAAGGAAAGATCCTTATTATGAGCAGGGTCCAAAATTAACACCTGCCACTCATCAAATGCAAGTAAAAATCTATATTGGCTATCAGGGGCTCCATACTAACATGGTAGCTGGTAGCAACTTTCTCAGTTTGTCTCACCACATGATTTGGTCGCACCCTTGTACATTATTATAGCGCACACAGAACTAACATACTTTTGTAAAGGTCTAACTTACTTAACCATCTATATTTATTCAACCACATGCAGTGTTAAGATTCCTTGTCATACAGTATTTTTTAAGCATGTGTATTGTATTGTGTTATTATATTATGTATTTTCTGGGTAAAATCTGGAGTGTAACGTCGGGCTCGCGCCTGCCTGCTCACTCACGCTGTAACGTTAGGTTAGCACGTCAGGTGTTTAACCTGAAAGTATCGGCACAGAAATTGTCTAACTTACTGGAAATGGCCACCAGTCGGGCATGGAGGTTAAAACGCTATGGGCGTTTTGTTCCAGGCTCTATGGAAAAGGGAGGGAAGCCTTGGAAGGTAACTGACGTTTACTTAGTGCGTGAATAACGTTAGTTGTTGAACTGCATCATACTAGCTAGCCAAGATTAGCTATTCTCCTGTTAAGCTAACGTTAGCATGTATTTGTGTCTGACATTAAATTAGCTGTCTTTAGTCCCAGTTAACCATGATTTACCACCTAAAAGCTACCGTAATTTCAGGCTTGTATTTTGACTTATTATACAATTTTTGTGTGCATACATATAAATTGAAACTCACTTCATACATTGTTAACATAGTTTTACTAAAATTTATATAGGAGAACTAACTTACCTCAGTGTGTGCCTCACCTGTAAGCGGATCATTAACTTTAAAACCGATTTTCTTTTTTGTTCAGGAATAATGAACCCCGGAAATTATTTCCAACTCCCAAAAGATTGTAAAAAAAACCCACAACTGCTGTCTGAATGATATTTCCATATTCCTGGAACAGTCAAAATATTCCTCTGCATAATTTCTAATTACAATTTATTACAATTTATTGAGCGTAGCCTGAATTAAGTGACACTCCTTGTACAATGCATGAGTAATATACGTTTTTATTTATTTATCTATGTCTACTACTAACATTTTACAATTATTTTAATGATGCTTTTTATTGGTAGGTATTGTCTTGCAGCCTAATGCCCAAATGCTTGAAACAGTAAACAGGCACACAAGACTTATTGGGAAATTTCTGTATTCCTGCCAGACACCACAGTTCAGGGTTACCTGTTGATACATTGATTTTATCAAGAGAAATCTGTCCATTTACCGGAAACACAACCACAGTTGAACTGCATCAATTGAAAAGAAGTCTATTGTTATAATAGCTACATTAGGTTTGCAAACCCAAAATATTATTATGAGTACAAAAGTAAAGTCAGGAAAAATAGACTACTCTTTAGGATGTTGCAGTTTGGATGTATGTAAATATTTACATACTTGGTTAATTTGTCACATTACGTATTTTATGAGTAATTACTTATTGAAGTGTATTAGTTTTAGTATTATGTTTAAAAACCCATCCCAGTCATACTACTAGATCTTAAACTGATGACCTCAAAATGCTTATTTTGCCTGAGCAACAGTTATAAAAACATGAGACATACATAAGATATTCAGTTAACTAAAATGAGAAAAGCAGCTTTTACTGAAAGCTGCAGCTTTCATTTGGTAGCTGTAAAAAACAGTCTTTCTAGTATATGTTGGAGGGAATTTATGTTGACTGATAAGACCTTTGTTTGAAGCTTTAGTCAAACAGTAAAAGTAAAACAGTTCTGCAGTAATTCCCATACCTGTTTTAAATTCAGTCTTGCTACTCATGTGGTAGTTGGTGAAAACAAAATACTCAAACTTCAGGACAGAAAGACTCCACAAATAGGAATTCAACAGTAGCTTAATCAAAATAACGTGAAATTATGTCAGTCTGCATGTACTTGGGGAAGCCTTCACTGCATGAAATTGGGGGAACTAACTAACTATGGGAGTTTTGAGGAAAGCTACTGGTGTAAATTTCTATAATACTTAATACTTAAAATTGTAAAAATGATTAGGCTATGGGTTTTCCAAAAGTGATGTAGTGTAAAATTAAATGTAAAACACACTTGGTCTCCACAGTGAAAATTAATGTTAGTTGTTAGAACAGTGTAGGTTTATTTATTATAATTTGCATCTGTGTTATACTGATTATTTTAATGTAAATACCACAATGTAAATTATTTTTAATACCAGCAATGTCAGTCACATCACATTGGCTTCTGGTAAGTTATAATGCTCATTTGGTATTATTTCGAACTAGGCCTATTTGGAAATTCTGTGATAATTAGTAGTTCTTTTTAGTTGCATTTATTTGTCATAGACACATTTTTCAAAGTTACCAAATTATATCTATAAGCACAGCCTAAGTGATGAGTAAACTTTGTTTTCATAGATAGAACAACTACTGTGTGGAGGACTGCATGCTTATGTCACACATAATCAGGTGTCCTAATTTATAATTTCCTCACTTTGTTATTCATCTTCAACTTGCCATTTATCTGTGTTGACCTTTAAAATATCAGCTGTGAGCTGGGAAGATGAAGATTTGGGGTAGTGTTTTGTGCTGTAACAAATTACAGGAGAAGTGCAGCTTTAACCAGAATTCTGGTTTTGTCTTTCATTAATTGCATCAGACTCTAGATGGCAAGCTGGAGCGACATGTTCAGTGTGAAGAAAGGGACAGATGGCCATGGAACCAAAATCTACCTACATTATACAATATACTGTGTGACAGCTCTGAGAATAATTTCAAATTACTATTTTATTTGATAAAACTGAGTTTAGGCGCATTTACACTCCACCCGATGGAACCATATTACACGGTCTAATATAGAATTTAAAGCAATTTGTGAGCATGGAATTACAAGATTTTATCTGTGTTATAAAAAGGAATTACTGTAGACACTTGTGATCCACATGGGGCAGTGCAACCTTTTTTTTAAAAAGAAAATGACACTGTGCTTCACCATATAGATGCCAAATCATGTGCTCAAAATCTCACAGGACAGATAGAACTGTATAATTCACTGCTTATGGACCGGCTTGTTTAACATCTGTTTTAAATTCATTATGAGTTGATCAGTAAAATCAAAACTAGTCACTTTCACCTTGCACTGGCTTACATTCTCTTCTCTTCATCAGGTATTTGAGGCAAATGGTAATCAACCAGAAATTGTCCTCACAATTATGGAATCTGGATACTTGCTGGTATTGCGAGGACAGGAAAGCTTGGTAAGAAGACCATGTGGCTAGATTGTTGTTTTGTTTTCCATGCATTGTCCCTTGTGAGTTGCACATAACAGCTGATGATCAAGCCTTATGTTCCAGATCCAGGTGAACTGTATGTTTCAATATAGCCTCTTGTATGTGATTGTTGGTGATAAGAAGGCTAATTGTGTGTTGTGATATGATTTATTACCATACATTTGGTTCTTATTGCTGATTTAAATTCTGGCAATTCACTGTAGAGTCTTGCCATCTTTCAAATGAACTGTTTGAAATGTGTCCAAGGAAGGTTAAAGTCAAGGGCAAATGGACTTAGATGAAGATGCTCAAAGATGTTTTGCCTCTCACCTAAGAGGCTTCTTCAGTTCTGACTTCTTTAGCTCTTACTTCTTCAGTTCATGCAAAAAGAAGTTCTCTATTGAGGGTTTCCCTACGGTATGTATGTGAAAGATCATTAGTTACCGATTTAAATATGCAAAGCTTATGTTTCAAAATATCACAAGCAAAGAAAAAACACAAAAATGAGAAAATAGTCTTCTTCAAGATAATCTCAGGAATACATAAAACAGGGATGTGATTTTTCCAGATTAATCCGACCTGAAAATATGATGCACATGAATCATGCAGATCTGTAATAAAGGGGGGGTACAGGACCTGGCCGAGTGAAATGGAAAGGATCTAGGTTGACGTGTGTAAAGTTTTCTTCCTTTCTAAGTATCAACAAGGATGTTCGTTTATCCTCAGCTGCCAATTCCACACCTGCGCAGTGTGTACCACAGGCGCTCTCGCGCATCAGTGGTACGTAATGTGTTGGGCAGTAATAGGCGTACTGCAATATTACTTTTCCCAGTAAAGAGTAATGTAACGGAATTACTGTTTCCAAAACAGTTGTATTATTACAGTTACTAATCCAAGTAACGCTGCGCTACTAAACACACCATCACTGACGTGAATGCGCAACAGTGCTGCAGCTATGCCGCGCCGGACCTTATGTTGTTAAAGTCAGCTGTTAACCAAGAAGCTAAAGGAGGACTGGAGAACAGGAAGAGAGAGGTGTTTGCAACAGCTTTAAGTAACGTTATTGCCATTACCGTGTCACAGTCTAAGATGCAAAGAACATTGTCTTCTGTGGTTCACTTTGTGCGACCAGCAAACAGCTTTCAACCGCAAACAGTTCTACATTTATACTGAGGCTAATCGAAGCATCAGCTGAAACAACACAGCAACGTGAAACTCAGAGAGAAACTCCGGTCGCTGTTGCCAGTGCTGCTTGGACTCATCGGGAGAGAGTGGTGTTATAATAGGCTATCACCCAGTAGTGGGCCTAAGTAGAGTAGCTAATATTTATTTTTTTAAGGAGCAGGTCTATAGCCTATGCTAAGTAACTAGTAGGTAATATTATTTATGTTTTGATTATTGCTTGTTATAGGCTATGTTTAATGTTTACTTTGACTTTGTTGTCTATTGATCACTCATGTAGCCTATAAACACTTTGCTGTATGAAATGTTGCTTTTTAAGTCGTCCTTATGTTAAAGGTTTTGGCATGTTATTAATTAATTTCTTGTGAATGGTTGTGACAGGATTTAGGCTATATAAGGCCTTTTCACACGGGTCGCGACGCACACCCTATCAACAGACAGGCAGACAAGCGCTCTGCGAGGTAACCACGGCAACGGCTTCTGTTGTGACTGGCGCAATCCCGTTAAACTATCGCGGTCGTTCTCGCTGCCAGAGTTGAAATGTCAACCTTTTTCCTACACTTTATCAACAGACAGAGACTGATCAGCTGTTTGAGTTTCCTGAAGAATATAAGTGTTTCTTAAACAGTCAGGCCACCAGGTCTTAAACAGGCAGCACCTTTGCTGCTGTATCTTATTCATTAAAAATCATCTATTAACTTTAACTGAACTAATTTGAAAGTTAGTAGTTATATTATTTAGTTATAGACTCAATTATTTCATGTTTCATGTTGCACATTTAGCTGTTAAAGTTTGGTAAGAATGAATACAAAATAATTGTTATAGAGAGGTTGCGATGGTGCTGTGGATTAGACCCTAGTCTTTGATTCCCACTGCAACACATCCATTAAATAACTTATTGTCATGGGTCCTCCTTTACCATCCATGTTAGAGCCGCCGCCAGTTTAATCGGGGTGTCGGGGGTCTCAGTATATTTTCCTGCTTTTTGCCCTTTGCCAACCACATGCCTGATAAAAATCACCATAAAAAATTGTGCAGCAATTCTCAGGTGTACAGTCATTTATTTTGATGTTCCCTTAAGTGTAGCTAATAAGACCTTGACATTTGGACACTAGACTGTACCAGGTGTCCACTGAACGAAACACTGTGTTGCATAGGTGTTGCAATGTACATGAACATGAAGCTCTCTAATTCAAAAATAAGTTCTGGCTGTAGAGGAATTGCATGAAATCATTCAAGGCTGTAGTTGCAATTGTCATGTTGTGACACTGACAATCTGTAAGTCACAGTTGTTATTACTGGTTGTGCACACCCATATGCAGGGAACACTTGATATGAATTGTATTAATTATTAGTAATGCTGCTCCAAAATGACATCCTGGATGGGACATGACTGACTCTCATCAACGAGTGTACAAATTATACATATCATGTAACACAACACTGCTTTTGTGTTATCATCTGAAATACACCTTTCACAAAATGGCTAAAGAAAAGCTGCATCATTCTCTGGGATGTAAATGTGTAACAAATCTGCTTTTCCAGATAAAAGGATTTGATGAAGGCCATATGAAATATTCTGGTGAAGAGCTTGACATTTCTGCTCAAACCTGCTGGGATTTGACTGGATTGTTTTGGTTGGGTCAAGCCAAATGTCCCTCACAACTTTTTGTGTACAGGTTCAAAATTAGTTAAAAAAAATAGTATCGACTAAATTGTTAGCTTCAGGTTAAGTGAAATCCCACTTCAAACTTGGTTTAGATTTTAAAACAACAGGTTGTCAGGTTTGGGTCTGAATTTGCATGCCTTGCATGTACTTGACATTTGTTATCCTGTCCGTGCATTGGGTTTTTAGCCAACCTTGGCACAGTAGAGTGACAACTTAATTCTTGGTAGGCCAATACAAGTACGGACAATCAGGCAAGGAAGTCACCGCCACAAATAATGGTAAATACCGAGTTAAACATAAATTGTATACTAGGTAGGTATCACACTGCAGAAGTCTAGTTAAGCATGTACAATGCTAAACTTAGAAAATTACTTTGGGGCTTTTACCAGTTACTTTGGCCTTTAGACATGACATTAAAAGTTAGCTTCCTGCCCTGCAGACAACAGAAGTTTGAGGGACTACTCATTGTCTCATTAATGGATCTCTGGCAGGTGAAACAGCTATCTTGCTGCACCAGGATGCCGAGCTAGACGGATATCCAGGTCAGACTACAGAGAGCTTTCACCAAGGATGATAGACTGGTCTATTATAGATTGGTGCAGTGAATGCTCAGGAACTTTCAATACAGAGAGCTGCGGGCCTATAGGTTACATGATAAGGTCTGATGGAAACTTTTGGAATTGTCTTTGAACACAACGGAAATCTGCTGTGTCAGAGAGAATCGTGACTTTACAGAGGAATGTCAGTGGTCTCCTTAAAGTATGAATACTCCAGGCACATGAAAGTAAAGTTAGCCGTCTTTACTACTAGAATCAAGAAAATGCAAAACAGTACATTATTTAGCATAGATAGATAGATGGAACACATGTATTAGGAATTACAGTATGACAAGGAATCTTTAGCACTGCATGTAAGTTAGGTGCTAGAATACATTAAATGAGCTATGAAACACAAATCATTCCAAAAGATAATGCCTCATTTGATGAGCCCTGTCTCGTAAGCCAGCCCAAAAACACCCATATGTCGTGTATCCACAGAAATCACAAGCTAACTAACTTTGTAGTACATTTTTTGCACTACAACCACTACTAAGATTACTATTACTAAATTACTAAGCATGATAGTGCGATCAGTTTCAAAAATGTGTATTATTAACATTGGAATGATGCTGCTAGAGCAGTGGTTCCCAACCTTTTTTCCTTGGCACCCCCCTACTTTTATCTAAGAAAAGCTGAGCCCCCCCCCAATGGCTGACAAAACACGCACATAGAAAAAGATTATGTAACTTACTTACTAATAGCGAACAAATGGAGTCAAATGACACCTCCGTGGCTCTGTGTAAATCAATGCCAGCACTTGATCGGCCTTCACCAACAGTCTCCTGGTGTTTTGTTTCTTGGTATTGTTTAATACCGAGAAAAAGGGGTTTAACATTTACAAAATAGCCTATAGGCCAACAGCTCGCACTAACTTAAGTGTATTGAACATACTTTACCCCCTTTAGCATTTTGCAGAGAAACGGTGAGGGAGAGGTCATCTGGTATTATGTGAACGGACACACAGGAAATGTTACATTACGGAGGGACAGTGAACGCGCCACTGCAGATGTCACTCACTAACGTTAAGTTTCAGTTTCTATCCACATGCGGCGCACTTGAAAACTCAATCATGTGTGAGTTTATTAAACACGGTGACTTTATGAAACGTAGGCCTACTGCTGATGGAGAAAATCAGCAGTCAGAAAATCAGAGTCACATAGGCCTACAGGGAGAGAGAGACAGAAAGAGGCGGAGCCAGAGGTACAGGTGTGTGTGAGTGTGGGGAGAAGAGAGAGGAGCAGCATCAAGTAAATAAAAACTAATCAAATGTGATCTACAAAAACCTACTGTTAATACAAATAGCCTACACCGCTATCAAGCCCACCACCCACCGGCCTCCATCGGCACACTTGTCTTAATCAGAGCTAAACAGTCTAATGAGCGGGTGTATCGCGGTTCTGTCTCTCGGATCTGCAACACCAGATCGTGGACTTTTGTGTTGTGATTTTGGTCTCTGTTTCAAAACCATTATAGCCCTACTACTACTAAGTAGGCTGTCTTCTATTTTCAGTGAGGAAAAAGTGGATACAGACTTTTGTATGAATTATATAGTGTGTTATCACAATTTTTGAAAAATGTTTAAACCAAAGTTTTTTTGACAACCTCAAAACAGATAAATCTTTGGGCACACCCTGTGATCCCCCTTAGGGAGGCGCAGACCCCAGGTTGGGAACCACTTTGCTGGAGTACAGTAGAGCATACCTAATTTGCTATTTTCAAAGTCATAACAAATGTATTTGTAAAGCAAATTTAACAGAATAGGCTAATCAATTTTAGGCTATTGTTAATGTTGCAAACATCTGCTTGTTTGATTCTGTGTGTAAAACAAAAAAGCTCATCATAAGCCTCAAAGCGGTTACTGAGTAAACAGAGACCCCTGCAGACAGTTTTAGGTAACATTTTTTATCAGTCAGCTTGGTTAAAACAAAAGTACTCTCTTTTGCCCATTAATTTCATCCTGTCATTTTTACAAGAAGTGGGAGGAAACTGTTTTTAGTTGGCGTACCTGTCCTGGCTGCTGAAAATTTTTATTCTCTTGTCTTTTCACAGGATACAATCCCTTTGCTCTGCAGCTCAGATTGTCTCAAAATACACCATAAATGTGATAACCTGATGTTTCGATTTAATGTAGAGGTGAGTTATGAGATTCATGGCAGTCTGAGAATGGGTGATATTTTCTCAAGTCCTGACCTACCTTTTCCCTTCAATCAATTCACATGCAAGGTATTTGTATTTATTACACAATAACAAAAGACAACAGAATACTAATAATACTCTAGGTTTTGATAACTAGTTTTTTTAATACTATTTATTAGGTGCTGTGATAAATGGCTTCCGCATCCTGAAATTATTACCCAGATAATTTTCTGTTAAATTTGTTTTTCAGACATGAGTTGCCTCAACATTAAATTTAACGGTATCCTTATTTACCAAACCTTTTTAAACTTAATTAGATACTGATTTCACAAAAGCAACATACAGTACAAATCACAGAGTTGGTTTTCATTGGTACAGTTTAGATTGACAGATACAGATTGAATGTATTTGTGGATTTCTGCAGGGTGAGAGCCGCATGGTGAGGATGCAGTTTTCTGGAAGTAGCAGGGCAGAGGCAATAAAAGAGTGCTCAAGTGCTGTGAAAAAACTGATGGAGTACATGCCTGTTGCCTCTCAGGATGATGCCCCTCTGCCCCCCAATCAGTCCCCCACTGAGCTCTGTGCACCAGTGATACAGGTTGGCCATTTTACAATTCAGTAAATAAAAATTGTATTTGTACTATGTCACCATTTATGTATGTGTATACA
>JAPMOB010224421.1:19581-41589 GCA_029875015.1 Lepomis gibbosus
ATCATATAGTCATTACTCATTGCTTATTAAACAGTATTGTCACAATGCTGTGTTCATGAAGGCATCATGAACAGTGACCGTATACACACTAGATGGCGCTATATACAATACTGTCTTTTCTTAGAGGTGACACCATAGCTATAGAGGGTGGACTGAGATAAAGAATACTGCACATGACTCATAAGCCAATCACAGTACATTATGGTGTAGAATACAGTATGTCCCACTCCAAACACACATTTACAGACAGGAATGTAGAACAATAATACAATTTATTTATAAATATAAATATATAACTAAATAATAATAATATATAACTATCTAAATGGCATACCATTAAGCCACTAAAGAAATTAGTTCTTAATATTACCAGTCAAATTGTTGATTATGAAAACAATGATTTCTGTCCCAAACCTTGAAAAACAACAATTTAACATGGCATCAAAGCATACAGCCAATAGAAATTCACAATCTATGAATGACATACTGAAAGAGTGAGATTGTTGGTGCTGTCATTCAGTTCTGCTTCGTTTCGGTGGTGGTTCAAACTTGAAAACACTCAGAGCATTTGGTTAATTAGAAATTGGATTCTGAATAAAGCCAGCAGTCTGGCTTGCAACATGTAACATGAAGGACAGAGAAAGGACTGGACTTGAGTTTGATGGGTTTGAATGTGACCTTTAGCAAACAGACACACTGAAGGAGTTCACAGTGAAGATGAAAGGGCTTTGAGGGGTGGATATCTTTCAATTAGTAATGAAGCCATTGATTGGCCTCTTAAATACTGTGGTGTTGTGCTGTAGTCCTTAAATCTTTTTTCTTCTTTTGTGTGTAACCCTGTGTCAGCATACCTGCCATGGAAAGGCTGCGGGAGTTGAGCCTGAGGTTGTCCGAGGATCACTGTCCATTAAGCGTCTTACCCAGGTACTGATCTGTAAAAGTGAAAGCTAACAAATAACAAAATTTAACATCCACTGTCAAACATATTAATTGTAATTTTGTGTTAAATTTAAATAATGACCACAATATTTTTGTTGATTTTCACAAAGATTGTGAAAATCCATTTATTTCTGTAAATTAGGAACCCTTACTACTCAATTAACTGTTTTTTAAAAGTATTTGTTGGACCTTCCACAGCACTTCTTAGGAGAGGCTGCTGTGTCTCTGCCTCAAGTATTTCACCATGGCCCTTTGGCACAAGGTGACTTGGAGCCCATCCTGCGTATTTGTCTGCTGGATCCCAGCTTTCATGCATTTGTGGAGAAAGTGGAGGGGGAGCTAAGGAAACTGCTTCAAGAGTAAACAATCTCAAAAACAGCTGAAGGCAGAAAGGTCAAGTCAGTGTAATGTGCTTTTTCTTATACAGTTTGTGTAGGCAGTGCCTGGTGGTGGAGGTGGAATGTTTCTTGCTGAGCTGCCAATGTTGTTTGAATGTTGTTGCACATTAGTTGTTATGGTATATGGCTCGAAGAGGATTGTTTGAATGGTTTTGAATTTAGGTGTTTAGAGGAAGAAAATGTCGAAACGAAAAATTGGATTCATTTTCAAACTTTTTATTCAGAAAAAAAATATTGGTCTCACTCATGTATCATCGTGGCTATATACTCTGGTCCCTCTTTTCCCACCTTAATGCAGGTCCATTTTCACCGCAACACACATGGATACATTTGAAAGAGGAGTCATGCAGCTACAGCAGTGAATTTTGCTATGCCAGCTTCCAAGTGATCCCACAATATTAAAGCTTCACTGAGTAAAACAAACTGCCCTCCATATATCTATTTAAGAATACATATTGCATAGGATTATAGCCATGCTATACAGTTAAAGAGAGAAATAAAAAATAAAAATTAATAAATGAAATTGGGAAATATAAAAAAAATATTTTTTTTTACAGATTTCCTATCATTTGAACACTCATACTTCAACATATACAAGACACCTAAGTTACTCTGGAAAGAAAATAAAAATAATACACATATCATTTTGTTTAGATAGTTTAACACACAGTAGTCATTTTCTGTAATCACTCTCAATGAAATTTAAATACTGCCATACATTGAAGCCCTTGCTTCACAATAAAAGTTCTCTTAAAAGTGGACTTCTTGTCACAAAATCAAACATAGTTAAATGACCATGATATGCTGTACAAATTTTCAAGAATAAAACTAACTAACTCTATATATATATATATATATATATAGAGTAAGGATGACTCCATAAAAAACATAGGTCATTTTAGATGCAAAAAAAAGCCACACGAGGGATAACAACAGAAAATATCTATTCTGAGTATCCTATTGCGTAATTATCTTGCATGCATTGTACATGATATGTAATACAAAAGGGATCACCTCATTTGAGGAGATGATAAAATTAATAAAGGAGACACCAACAGCACATTAAAAATGTGTACACCTTTGTCGTGGTTTTAGTCATTATTCGTCATCCTGAAATCTCCACGTAAGACTGAATAAGGCATGCTTAAGACAGCCATTATGTTGTTTTTGTTGCCAGTGTTACGCTGATATTGTTTCTCATAAAATGAGACAAGATATGCTGTTTTGAAAACTGCCCGGAGCTCTATCCACCTCTGATACCTTCATGTAGTCAAAAAAATGCAGTTTAGCCATCTCATCTGTGGAGAGAAAATCAAGAGAAGGCGTGACTATGGATAATCCTCACAGTGAGTTCTATATTTAGCCTCCATCCCCTTCAACAGTGTCTTACTTGAGTAAATTGCTTATTTCGTATTCCTCTGGCGAATGTTTTTGTCCTTGTGGTTATTTGTTGAATTTGTTTTCCTAGGAAAGAAACAGTTATGATTTAATGACCTAAAGGTAATAGCCATTCAAATCATACCCAATATTTCTGTATGAATTATATATGTAGCAATAGGACTATTTATATACTTACATTGGTCCAACTGGCTCATCATCTTTGGCACAAGAAGAGAAAAAAAGACAAATACAGAACACAGAAGTGAATTATGAGATAAAGATAAAAGGAAAATACCTGTGTTGCATGTTCCAGTACATTTACAGCAAACAATATGTATTTTTGCTGACAAATTTCACATTTTGTCTCTGACAGACATTAGTTTGACATCTATTAGAGATAGGTTACCTAATCCTTCAGTGAACATTAATATTGTGTGATGATGCAGCTGAAAGCACAGATTGCTTTGAATACTAGAATACTGGTGTGGCAGAGTCGTGCAGTGGTGGGAAGCTCACACATCACAGACATGGGAGTCTGCTGCTGAACAGCTTTGTATGCACAAGCTTTGTGTCTAATAGACAGGCTAAAGGAAAACTCTAAGCAAATACAGAAGTGTGAATTTAGTGGTTTCTTGAATTGTAAAAGGGAAGGTGGTGAAAGATTAACTGAGAAAAATCTGTTTTTGGAAAATGGTGAGCAGTGACATATTTGTCGGAGAAGGGCTGAAATGTGAAAAAACAACTGTGGTATGGGCTCTTAAACAAGCACTGTAAACTTAACCTTGCATGCCATGTGAATCTCATGGGGTTCCTGTTCATTTCAAACTGAGCATATGTGTAGGAGGGTTACAGATGGCTCACTTAAAGCCATCTTTTAATTACACTCAGCAATTTCATAGTGATTTAGAGCCAAGTGGATGCGTCTGATATTGTGACTGATTTTTTCTCAGAATCTAGAGGTTGTATCAATTCCCTGCAGAATATAGTGGTTAATACCTCTCTATCGCCAATGCCATACAGATCATCAGCATAAAATGTATAAAAAATTTCTTTTTTTCCATATAACTTTCTCAGTGCAACAAACATATTAAATTGTCATTCTTTCTCATACCCATACAACAATGCAATACGTAACATACATTGTAACAGTAAGAAACACTGCAGGAAGAGGGACTGGTGAATAATAGAGAATATTGTTATATTGAGTGACAAGTTAGTTCAAAAACCCACAGGCTTGGGGTTATGGTGGTTGGTGTTTGGCATACAGATGAAAAATGTGTCAACAGGTAAGTAACCAGTCACAGTGTGATATTTTCCATGCAGTTATAATTCTGAGATAAGCAGCATTAGCAGCATTCCATGGCATTAATATGGAGCAGATTATGGCAGTTATAATGTTAAGACGAAAAACATGTTTCTGTGATCACTTGAAGAAGGAACGTCTGACGGCAAATCCCACCATTTTCACATTTCACATGTAACCACCACAAAAGCTATGTTATGGCTTTGCAAGCACATAACAAATAACAGATTTTTAGTGCATGAGATTTAACAGTTTAACATTGATAATCATCGTAGCACATCAAGTCTGATTACATTGGTTATATTTATCTTTTTATGCAACTTCCAAAAATACAGTAAGAGGGTGTATACATTTTTTAAAAAACTTAAAATTGATTAATTTAAATTATCAAATCACACAGCAAAATCTGTAATTTTAGCAGCTGATTTTGAAACACAGGATAGAAATGTCAGCTTCTGCCTCAGAGCCTTTGGCTGTGAAGTATAAAAGTGTTCAAACACAGCTAAGCCATCAAGAGACCAGAATTCATAATGCACGCAGACAGGGGCCAAAACCTCCGGGAATATGGGATTCTAAAAGGAGATTTTAGAGAGACTGTGCATCGTGAGCAGGGAGTCCTCATTCCTGATTTGAATGGCATAAACATGCCAAATATAATCCACCTTAATCGCTTCATTTTTCCAGGAGATGAAACCAAACTAGAGGCCATGCATGGAGCTTACTTGAGCTGTGTGGCTTGTGTTAGGGTGTATTTTAAGCAAATATTGTAGTAAAGTTTTTTTCCCATTCCTTTTTACTACCAGTAATTCAGTAATTAACTATTTTATCAGGTCACAAACAAATAATGTTAAGTACTTTGAAATAAAAAATATATAATTTATATATTCCATTATAAATTATGGATAGAGATAACAGAGGATTATAGATGTGTTTACCACCATAGTGTCTCATTGGTTTGGTAAATAAATAAATTCTACATTAAGTAGTGGCTGGTAATTAATAACATATTTTAACGTATGTGTTCTCGTAGCTGTTATAAATTGGTATTTATAGTACTTAGTAAACAAAAACAATAATTTTAAACATCAGTTAATATGTTCATGTTTTGTAATGACTGGTAAATGCTATTTTGGACCCCATTAAATGATTAAAACATTTTTAGCCTGTCGCCGTAACGCTTACTGTATTGCCTGAAGTGTGGGTAAAATGCATATGCTGAGTTAGAAAATGGAAGAGAAGAGAGAGAAACAGAATCACATCTGTTGAACACCTTAAGACACTGAAGCCTAAAACTGGTTTATGTACTTGTGTATGTGTGTTCTTTACACATCTGAGTAAATCTTGTTTTGTTTGGACTAAGTAAATGAAAAGCAGGATGCACCCTGAAGCTCAGTTTCTTTAGTTTGTAACTGTTGCCCACTTGGCATGACTCATATTAGTGCGGTGACTGTTGTGGTTATGTCTTTTGCTTGCGTTCATGTTTTATTCCAAAATGAAAAGAAGACAAAGCCACATGCGTGGAGGTCAGACAGAGCTGGAAATGCCTTTGGGCTTTGTAGACATTTTGATCTTGTCACATTCTAATCATGTGGTTTTGTCTGCCCCCTAAAGCACGGGCCATTTCTTTTTTAAATGGAAAAGCTGATCTTGTAGGGGATACTAGACAAAAATAAGTAAATTGAAATAAATGCATAAATTAGTAAAAGTACATTGGCAAAATCATCAAAAAGTAAATTGACTCAGAAGTAAAAGTAATTAATATTTATTTCTCTGTTCCCTAAGTCTTTATTTCTGTTTTTTTCATTCATGTGTACTTTACACATGAACAGCCAGAAATTCATTGGTTAGATGGGTCTACCTGGCCATTTGCACTGTGTCTGTTTGAAAATGTTTATTGTACTACTTGTGTATGATAAGCGAGTCATAAAAGTGAGCAATGCTCAATATACCCAACAGTGTTTTACTTTGTTGAGTGTCCTGGTCATTGCGGGGGGGGGGGCGCAGTTACCTATTTGCTCCACAGTGGCATGTTAGTTCTATGTACATATGAGTGATCATAGTAACATTTAGTACCATTATACCATTATAGTTTGAGCAAACCAAAAAGTTCCGGTGACTGCAAAGAAAAAGATTGTATTTACATATCTTCACATCTGAAAAGTGATTTACAAATGGTTTTTTTTATTTATTTTCTCAATTCTATTGTATTTAATATTCTATAAATTTGAATATCACATATAATCAGAGTGTGATAAAATGTTTGTTTTAAATTATATGGCAGTTAATTTAAGTAAATTATAACTAAGTGTCTTCAGCAAGAAGGGCCCACAGTTACCCGAAAAATTAAGGCATGGTGATGGTTTTGACTTGAATAATGTAAAAGTGCGATTGAAAATTAAGGAATGGTCATTGGCTGTCTGTATTTGCTAACTTTATTGCTAACTCATTTCTTTCACTCACATGATTAGGTTGGGCTGCGACATTAGGACTGCTAACAGGTTTTTTCTCTTTAAATCTTTGTCTCATGTACACTTTATTTCTGTTTTTGTAATATAGAATTATACAGAACTTTGATTTGTGCAATATCACGTATTGCATATACAGTACATATTTTGCAAACTTAATTTTTAATATATTTATAATGGTTAGTTTGCTGTCTTTTTAGGGTAAACTAGATGTCTGTGTGTTTATATGCTCTGGTAATGGTAACCCAACACATCGTTATAGTAACGTCCATGTTGATTCCGCATTGTGACTTAAGAGCTCATGAACACCCACTGAAGAACTTCACAACTCGAGAAATGGGGCCGTTGCAATTCGCAAACTTCACCCCTAGATGCCACTAAAACTTACACATTGAACCTTTAATGTTACAAAAAATGATGGCTCTTCGAAGATATACACATTTAATCCATGTCAAAATATATCTGTGGAAACAGTCAAGATTTATGGGATTAACCTAATGAAAAGGGAAATGAATAAAGACCCATGTTCATCTTGCCATAACAGGTATAAAAATACAATCAATTTACTACGTTAATATATCAACAAAAATCATAATGTTTTTGGATGGACTGTAGGCTCGTAAAAACATGAAAAAAAATCTGAAACCATGCAGGATCTCTCACTTACCACCCATTTAGATTAGAATTGATGTTTCCATTTGGAAAGAAAGGGGAAGGGGAAAAGAATAGTAACCAATTAAGTTATATAGTGGGGCTGATACAGTATGTTTAATAGCTACAGGCTTATAACCCTAGATGTTTATGAACACTTATTCTGATATCAACATGGAAACAAATGTGCTGTTACCACTGTCATTAGCACAGCACACAAATAGCCAACTCTTGGAAAGGTTAGCTGTGTGCCCACTGTGGTTGACCTTATGTGCATGTATAAAGGTCATATTTGCATGCATTTAATATGTGGCTTTATGTGACAATGTGCCTCCTTTCTCCTTTCACCACACCAGTCTAAAGGTAAGGAGGCAAGTCCTTTGATAGTCAGTTGGCCACTACAGATCTTCTCTGAAAGCAGGTGCAACCTCATGGTTCAAGATCTGATATACTCCTCTTTCGGTGACATCTGACCCCACAGCAATTGTACTTTTGGAAAAGCAAGTTACTGCATCATTTCTCATTTCTGCTGATATGTCTTTTCGGACAGTTCAAAGCAAACCTTAACTGACTTACCATAATTATAACTGCTACCTACCTCAAGTCTCAGTTTCAGGACAGTATGTACCCTATGTAGGTAATATAAAATATCACAATACCAATGACGAGACACCAGACCAAAAAAACTTTAGAAGAGTTTTGAATTGCAATGTTGTAATGTAAAGATACATAATGTAATATCATAATTTATTATTTATTAGTGCCTACTGTTAGTGATAAAGAAAAAACATTTCTTACCATCAATAAAGTCGTCTGGCCTCTTGCGTTTCTCGTACACAACAATGATGACTACTAGGATTATAATTTCTGCCAGCACACCAAGAAAAGGCCAAAGCGGTGCAAGGTGGCTGCGCACCCGTAGTATAGTAGTCTGAGCGGTGTTTCCAATGACGTTAGTGGCATTGCACTCATATATTCCAGGATCTGTGTTTATATCCAGGTTTAGAATGTTGAGCTCTGTGTAGTTGTCTCTGCTTGTGATGAAGAAGCGTCCAGTGGAGTTGTCAATATCCTGGAACACAATTACCATTTCTCTGTTAATTACACTGAAAACATGTTTAAAATGCTGGAGTAGAAATATAGCACTGCTTGTCAATCAATTTTACCTTAAAATCTGTTGGTCTATTAAATATATTTTATGTACATATACCGTGTAGGATGTTCCGTCTCCTTTACGCCATGTCCAGGTGGGATGTGGGTAACCAACAGACTTGCAGTAAAGCATTGCATTTTCCCCCTCGTTTTTATTTTCACTTCGCTTGTGACCAGTGATATCAGGTTTTGCTGGAAAGGTGAAATAAATAAATAAAACTGATCATTAGCTGAGTTGGCAGAAGTAAGACAGTCAAAGGAATGTTTTAACTCCTACCAGATGGCATGAATAAGGAAAGCATGAGAGGCTGTTCTGAGTATGGTAATAATTTGTGTTATTCAGTTGTCTATGCAAGAGAGAGCTGTGTAATTAAGAGTCTCTATAGCGATGGTTGATTCACTGAAGCGGCTCAGTTTCCTTTGGAATTTTCCAGTCAAGAAGAAGCATAGAGAGTTGTCTCTTTTCAGATACAAATTTTAAGCATATGATTTCAAAATCAAGTCATGTAATTGCTTAATTCATCATTACTGAATTTGTGTTGTATTGCGTTTCCTACATTTCCAGGCTATCCTCTTTTCCCCTTGACAACACAATCTACTCATATGCTGTTTTTTTTTAACATTCTTTCTAAAAAATCTAAAACATGATAAGGAGTTACTGATCGTGTATTATAAGGTAAATTGGTATCTACTACTGCACTTGCAAATATATTATTTAAACACATGGCAGTCATTTTTTTGTTAGTTTTCAATAACTATGATTCCAGTGAGTCTTTGACACACGAGTAGGTATGCTGTCAAACCCTTATGGGGCCTGTAGTTGTTGAGTGCTCACAAAATAACTTAAAAAATAAAGAGGTAGTAGTAGATTCTAGTAGTTTTTTTTTAATAGTAGATATCTGTTTAGCTGAAAATACAGACAAAATAACCCAGTATGACTTTTCTTTTATGAGTCTAATAGAATAGGGGCTTATCCAGAAGTAGGGGTGGACTACAGCTTTCAATAAAAAAGTGGCGTTTCGAGTGTGCAGTTATTTTGTGAGCATGTACACCCCTACCACCACATCCCAGCAATGAGGAATATCACTCTGGAAGAGATAAAAGCATTTCAATACAATTCATAATGAGGTCATAGAAGAGGGGGATCAGAATGATATGAGAGCCTCCAGATGTTCCCATTCAAAATAATTCCACAGTGAATTCCACAAAAGAGATTATGAGCCAAAGGAAAATGTGAATTGGCCCTGATTAATGAATGAACTAATAATAATGCAACAAAAAGGTTATGGATTTAATAAATTCAGGCATATGTCATAAAGCACTGCAGCTGTTGCCAAGTCAAACTGATCCATCAGTAGAACAGAGTCTTTCCCAAAGGTGAGACAGACTCTCCATGTCACTCTGCACAGCATCAGGAAGATAAGTGTTCCTACTTTTCAACTAATCCTCAAAATTACGACAGTTACTTCCATGCAATTAAACAGGATAAGGGAAAGGCCTGGAGTGAGCATTTTTCAGCTGCGCACGGATAATGGAGCAGGAGGGGTCGGAGCTCTTTGGTGACATCACCCTACTCTAATTATGGTGCACACGTGCACCCCAAGCAGGGGAGTGGCCAAGCTCATTTCTGCCTTATCCTGGCTGTATTATATCTGTGACTGACAGCACAAGGACAGTCCTCAGAGTGGCGCTAAAACAGGCGGAAAACCTCTATTTCACATACCTGACTAAGATTAGTGTGATTATAGACAGAGGTTAAGGTGTGATGTGAGGACGAGCAAGGTCAAAAGGCTGATTAAGATGATGTTATATGTTAAAGAGCCATTAATCAAATCCTTTTGTTAGTTGCTTTCCACATTTTAGCTACATTCAAGTAGCTACATGTTTTGATTTTGTGAATTAGTGTAAAACTGTTTTAAAAAAATGTTTTTATTGATGAAAATTAGAAATTATCACTATGCACATTAAAACATTTTCATAGAGAAATGTGCTTAATATTTACTACATTTTGAGAATTATAAGGTACCAAATATGTATCTGTGGTAAGCTTAGTATCACAGACAATAAACTCCACTCCTGCCACAGAGATGGCTGGGACCGGATTCACAGCCTTAATCCTACAACATCACAGAACCCTCCATCTGTTGCCTCTGAGCTGAGTCCTGCAAGGATGAGTGTGCCAAGGACACTGTAGGCGAGGGATCTCAGTGAACTGCTGCCAGAAGCGCAGTGCAAAGCTGGCTAGCACAACAGTGGGCATGCTACCTGGGTCACAAAAAAATCTCAAAACACATCTAAAAAATCACAAGAGCATTTAAGAACAGAAGAAAATGCTTAGTTTAGAACCCGCACTGGTACCTACTGTTAACATCACAACATTCTGTTATTTTAATATTTTGCAGACATAGAATTATGGCCTATTTAAAGGACAAAACCATACATCATCAGTTTAGTTAAAAGACTGGCCTTTTCTCCAGGGGACAGATAGTGAGCCTCAACAGTCACAGGCCTGCAGTCTAGTGATGGCTAGGACACTTCAGTTTGAATGGCGATGAGTCCCATCATCTCTCAATCCAGTGAAAGCAGAACACACACGGTCATCACCCATGTTATGCAATCAGGCAGTGCTTTAAGACAGCCGCAGAAATAAGAGGCAGGGCATGCTCAGTATGCACCATAGCCATGCCACAGCAAATTGGCTTAAGCACTACACACAGGCAAGCTTCTCTTGAACAGGCAAGTGTGCCCTTACTCAGAGAAGGTTCCTTATTCAAGTTGATGGCTTCGCTGTCAGCTTGAATGAAACCAACACAGTAGTTCTTTGGTTACGTTTTCTAGCTATTACATAGACCATTCTAGTTAACGTTAAACGATTACTAGTTCTATAACATAAAAAAGTCATATACAAACCTTATATCATCAGTTTAATTCAGTTTTTAAAAGTGGAGTGTATAAGTGCTCTTAAGGATGCCTTATAGTGGGCTTTGTGTTTGCATGTTTTAGTGAGCATGTGCAGTGCCTGTCCATTTTGCTAGACTGTTGTCTTTGTGAAAGCCAAGAGTGACAACAGCCTCAGGATTGCCCTTTGTAACCACCACTGCACTAGATGAATTCAAACATCTTTATCAACAAAGACTCTCTTCACACAGCTCAGTGGTTAATTTTTATAGGACACTTTCTCAGTAAAAAACACAGATGGTGTACTGTAGTAAAAGCTCAACCTAAAGCCAGGGCTTTTTCAGAATTTGAATACATCATGAAGCAAACCAATTGTCAGACACCTGCATTTCTTGAACAAGTGATATTTGTGTCATTCAAGCAACAAAGGTTCTGATGTTACTATGTCACAGAGGAATCTTACCTTTTACTTCAATTGTAGCATTTGCATTTGGTGCCATGTCAAATGTGTAAACACACATGTATTCACCAGAAACATCTGCCCGTGGTTTAGCGATTCTACAACAAAATACAAAACACCAACTTCAATTTACCAGTCACTTATACCGTAAGTTGTCAAGTAAATAAAGTCAACTAATTTCAGTTTAACTCTAGTAATTAGTTTGGACTACAGCAGTGAAAGCTTGAGGGGCCTACAAGGCCATGGGAGACAAAATGTGGGCTTTATGCTGTTATATTACGGAACAGCAGCTCTGGATTCTGCAGAGAAGGGCACCACAGGCATTTTAGCTGTAATCTTCAGAGTATCACTGATGTAATGTGACAAGGAAGTGACCAATTGGTCTTATCTTGTGGCTAGGGAGAGTCTGTGGTATGTCTACGGGGGCGACAGTAGCTTTGTGCTCCAGTGGTTATAATGTGTGACAGCAGGAACTAACAACTATTTGGTACTTTACATAGTGACAGTTTTGCTTCAACTTAGATGCATAGGTGTAGTTCAATATTTGGCTTAAGGCACTGATATGATGAATAATTCTTTAAAAATCAAATGGGTGAGAAAGCCAGGAGTAACCTCAGCGTTGGTCTCAATCAATGGCGGTCTGGAGATATTTAGAACGATTGTTAGATATTTAAAACGCTGATGACCCTCAGTTTCCTTAACAAGCTCTGCATCACTTATAACTGTATCACTGATTACTAAAAGCAAAAAAGCTATAAACCCTACATGTCTAACTTGTTTCTAAATTACAGTGCACTGATATAAATAGTGGCTTGCTTTTTAAACCTGCCAGCATAACATAATGAAATATTCTATACTTGTCTGAAGTGCACTATAGCATTTGTATACCTTTCACTTGCACACTGTCAGCCACAACAATGAGATGCTAAGTATTGCATGCTTCTTGCAAAGAGCGGTGTTTCCATAAGGATCACAAAGCCTTTTCCATCAGAATTTAGAAAACTTTGTGTTTGTGACAGTAACTGCTTGAAGATGGCTGTTCATCTAGCTTTAAGTAGTCTCTCCCATGTCTATAGAAAATGTGCCAAACATGCACATTGACTTACTGCTTATTGTAGAATGGAAAATGTCTGCAACATCATGATTTTTTGGATGTGACCCATTTGCAAGCAAACACTTAGTTAGCCAAGCAGAATACCAAAAACGAGTTACCATTATTGAAAATGGGAGCAACGCTCCTATGTTTAACTTAGAACCAATCAGTATACAGCCTTTCTCTCAGCGAGGTCCTGCTCTCGAACATTTTCTCACAAGAATTTCTCCAGACACCCACTGTTTGAGATTGAGATGTGACTATGCAAAATTACCTCAGTATTGTTTTTTGTTTGCATAGCCACTTCCATTTTACATGAAACATTTCAAGAAATTGTAGATACATACTCATTCACTTTCCATTGCTGGGAGCACTTGTTCCCATTGTCCTCTTTCTAAAAATATGTCCTACTTACTACATAGAGGCGTAGCTGTTTGTCACCTGTATGCTGTGTTCCTCTGCTCTGTCCGTGTATTGAGGATCTCATGTCCATTCTTCATCCAGAAACTTTCCTTGTGTGGGGTGTGGGCAGTAGTGAGGTTACACTGCAGGGTAACTGGGGTGCTAGAGGTGTCCGCTGACAGGATGATCTGATCAGAGGCATTGATCTTTGGTTCTGGAAGACAGACACAGTCAACCCTTATCACAGAACTGGGGCTCAACATTGTTTTAATGCTTCCTCCCATGCTCTATAGCTGTAGGCTGTATGCTTTTTTTATATGATCTGTGTAGGAGGATGTCTATGAAGTGAGGACAAAAGTGCACACAACAAATAAACAAGACATAATAAGTACATAGAACTGCTGGAATGCCTTGTATTAACCACTGATCTTTAGATTATAAAAGTTGCAATTAAGTAATGTTTGCCATTGCAATTATGTCTCTCTCAGACCTGTCTAATCATAGCAGTGCAATTATAATTTTAAATGAATGTACCACCACACAATCTCCAAGAGGATGTCAAATAAAAGATATATTGTAGCTCTCAAAGATGGCCTACCCTAAGCGTGCATGTAAATGTCATTAGAATGAGCAGTCTTGCTAAGCACGCTGATTACTAAACAATACCAGGGTCCATTTCTCAAGGACATTCAGGGAAGCAGGAAGTGTCATTTGAGAGCGAGGCACCCTTTGCTCTGCCTTGAGAAGTGAGTAGGAAACCTCCTCTGCCCCCACCCCTCTCGTCCAGGACGGCCAACCATGGCAACGATGGAGCTCCCGAGGGGAGGAGCAGAGAGTAGAGGCATCATAATCTTACTACTGGCTGCTGCTGCAAGGCCACTAGAAAAGCAAAAGGGAGGACAGGGCATAGGAGGGCTACTATGACTGGCAAGTGACTTATATTAGCATTCATGGCACCTTCATCTTGCAATTCTGTATAACCAATAGCTGAAGGGATATCTCTCCCCTCCCCCCTACATCACATGTACTATTAATAGTATCTTCGAGACATGCATATACACGCACAACATGAGGTACATAAATTAACATTTAGCAAACACGGCACAGTGGTCCACAGGAAATTTAACCAGAAGGTTGTCTGTAGGACACCTTGTCACAACTTAAAATTTGTAACTGCTGGATAATGTATCACCATATCAGAATGTAACCAAAATGTTGCTCTAAATGAGTCAAGATGTAGTGAAACCTGACCGCACCCTTTCCTCTTATACTCTGTTACTCTAATGCAGTGCTGCATTTAGATTGATATTGTATCCAATTAACTGACATCTTATATGAAGAGTGTTACTTTTTTTAATTATTGCATTATCAGCACAAATGTGTTTTCTTCTTTATATCATCTGGTACTTCAGTTTTGATTGGATGTCAAGTAGAGTTGCATTCTGCTAAATTTAACTAAATCAATTATACTAAATAGCTGAGACATAGTAATCAACTTGGAAATGTCTATATTTAAGGGAGCATTATATCATTGTAAAAGTCGACGCAGGCCAAAAATTATGGTATTTTAGCAAATTGCAATAGAAAAAGTGCACCGCCAGAGAGATGTCCCAGTAACTGTGCTAGTGCAGAGAGAAAATTGGGCCTCCAAAGCACGTGGATGAGCTAAATGGTTCAAACACACAGTTGTGTGTGTTGAACAACACACAGCTGTGTTACTTTGCAATACAAACAGTACAACATATCATACCGTTTTGACTGTTTAAAAAGCACCCAAGTCTCACAAACGTGCTTACTTTGAAATAGCTACTTTTTATTTCAATTGTTTAGTATGTCTGCACTTAAAATCCACTGTGATATATAGCATCTCACAAAAGTGAGCACACCCCTCACATTTTTGTAAATATTTGATATCTTTTCATGTGACAACACTGAAGAAATGAAACTTTGCTACAATGTAAAGTATTGAGTGTACAGCTTGTAGAACAGTGTATATTTGCTGTCCTCTCAAAATGACACATAACATGCCAATATCTAAACCGCTGGCAACAAAAGTGAGTACACCCCTAAGTGAAAATGTCCAAATTGGGCCCAATTAGCCATTTCCCCTCCCCGGTGTCATGTGACTTTTTAGTGTTACAAGGTCTCAGGTGTGAATGGGGAGCAGGTGTGTTCAATTTGGTGTCAGTGCTCTCACACTCCCTCATACTGGTCACTGGAAGTTCAACATGGCACCTCATGGAAAAGAA
This sequence comes from Lepomis gibbosus, assembly GCA_029875015.1. Lineage (NCBI taxonomy): Eukaryota > Metazoa > Chordata > Actinopteri > Centrarchiformes > Centrarchidae > Lepomis > Lepomis gibbosus. Next base: position 34,972 of record JAPMOB010224421.1, read on the forward strand.
CTCTCTGAGGATCTGAAAAAAAGACTTGTTGCTCTACATAAAGATGACCTAAGCAATAAGAAGACTGCCAAGACCTGAAACTGAGTTGCAGCTCGATGGCCAAGACCATACACCGGTCCAACAGGACAGTTTCCACTCAGAACAGGCCTTGCCATGGTCACCCAAAAAGTGCACATGGTCAGCATCAACAAGAAGTTGTCTTTTGGAAATAGAGGTATGAGTGCTGCCAGCAGAGGTTGAAGGGGTGGGGCGTCACCCTGTCCGTGCTCAAACCATACGCCGTACACTGCATCAAATTGGTCTGCATGGCTGTTGTCTCAGAAGGCAGCCTCTTGTAAAAATATTGTACAAGAAAGCCCACAGTTTGCTGAAGACAAGCAGACTAGGGAACTTTTAAACTAAAATTATTTGGTTCAGATGGTGTCAAGCGTGTGTGGTGGCAACCAGGTGAGGAGTACAAAGAAAAGTGTCTTGCCTACAGTCAAGCATGGTGGTGGGAGTGTCATGGTATGGGGCTGCACGAGTGCTGACAGCACTGGGGAGCTACAGTTCATTGAAGTAACCAGGAATGACAACATGTACTGTGACATACTTAAGCAGAGCATGATCCCCTCCCTTCGGAGACTGGGCTGCAGGGCAGTATTCCAACATGATAACGACCCCAAACACATCTCCAATACGACCACTACCTTGCTGAATAAGCAGAGGGTAAAGGTGATGGACTGGCATGTCTCCAGACCTAAACCCTATTGAGCATCTGTGGGGCATCCTCAAATGAAAGGTGGAGGAGCGCAGGGTCTTTAACATACCCCAGCTCTGTGATGTCGTCAGGAGTGGAAGAGGACGCCAGTGGCAACCTGTGAAGCTCTGGTGAACTCCATGCCCAAGAGGGTTAAGGCAGTGCTGGTCACACAAAATACTGACACTTTGGGCCCAAATTGGACATTTTCACTTATGGGTGTGCTCACTTTTGTTGCCAGCGGTTTAGACATTAATGGCTGTGTGATGTGTTATTTTGAGGGGACAGCAAATTTACAAGATGTGCACTCAATACTTTAAATTGTAGCAAAGTGTCATTTCTTCAGTGTTGTCACATGAAAAGATATAATCAAATACTTACAAAAATGTGAGGGGTGTAATTATTTTTGTGAGATACTGTATGTAATTAATTAGGGTGACACTATATACATCTATGTTTATGTATTTGAGTATAAAACACTCATCCCTTATAGGTTTGAAAAGTGCCTGAAAAAGATTTTAGATTTTTTTTTTCACAGAGAAATCAACTGTGTTCAGCTTAAATTCATGTGAGCCACAATGAATTCCAAAGGTCAAAACTTTTTCATGCTAGGAAAATAGAAAATCATCCACAGAAAACCTTGCAAGCCACTCGTGCACCATAATCCACTTCTTCAGAGTTTCAAGAAGGGTGATGTGACACAGAAGCACTGTATTAAGCCATATTTTGGTGTAACAATCAACAATGGTGCAGTAGTGTTTAGAGAAGTTTCTAGGGATGTTTTGCCACTTTTTTCTGAAAACATGAAAACTTGTCACTTTTGGAATCAGTTGTAACTGACACAAATTAAAGCTGACCAGGGCTGTTGTTCTTTGTTAAAGCAATAGTATGACATTTTATAATACGAAAAATATGCTTATTCACTTTCTTGTTAGATGAGAAGATCAATACCACTCTAATTTCTGTACACTAAATATGAAGCGACAGCCAACACCCTAGCAGCTTAGCTTAGCATAAGAGACTCAAAACGGGGGAAACAGCTAGCCTAGCGGAAAGTCACCACTCCCGACCAAGAACTGATCTTAATCCCTAATGTAACCACTTATGATGTTTTTACACTTAATTTTTTGTACGTTTAACAAACAAGATATAACATGTTAATTAATGAGCTTTGGTGGCAGTTTTTACCCTTGGACAAAGCTAGGCTAGCTGCTTCTTCTTGTTCCCAGTCTTCATGCAAAGCTAAGCTTACCAGCTGNGGGGGGTAAGGCCTAAAAGAGTGGTTATTAAAAGCTTTATAATGGGGTTTAATTACAACATAAATATACTGATTCTGGGTATAGACTGATTCACATTTACAAACTAAGTTAAGCAAAAGGCCAAACAAGACAATCAGGTTTCAGCATGTTTCCCCAGCTACAAACTATACATTCATATCAATAGACTATATGTAAAGCCTGTTATATACATGTAATAACTTGGAAATTACATGTATATGAGAAGAACATTTACTCTTCAGTAATGACAGAATATATTTAGTGAGGACTTGAATTGCAGGTTTTATAGATTAGATTGTGGCAGGAAAGCAACAAGTAAATGTAAGACATGGACAGTTGCTGCCCTTTGCACTTCTTTAATAGCTTAAATTGCACCTTCTCTACATCTAATCAAATAGTGCTCACAAAGAAATCAAAATTTGTCAGTCCAATCAGAAGAGCCAGCAAGGATCAAACTCCTCTAAGCTTGACAGAGAGCTTCACTATGACTAACAACATTCCACATCCCCTCGTGCTCCAATGGGCAGAGCAGTGAAGCATGTAGAGATTAGAAGGGGTCCAGTTGAAATTTAGTTTGTTTGAATGTTTGTGTGTGTAGAGCAGAGGGTAATAACATATAATGTCATTACTGATTCACACTCACATGCTTAATGGCTGAGAAGGCACAAGGTTACACAGTGCACAGGCAAGTCCAGAGAGACTGCTTTGTAGGAGTGAAATCTTTGTCTCATCTGAACAAGAAATGAGACACTCAAGGCCCTCACGTGGTCTTATCCTTTATTGGATTACCACACACAAATTTATAAAAGCAGAAAATGTTTGCTTTTATCAGGAAAGAGTTGACAGCAGGAATCACTCTTTTACACCTTAATGGATCCCTCCTTGTGTCTTCTTACAGTCCCTTTTTATACTGTGCCCAGAGTGAGAAAGCCAAATCAAAAGCACCATTACTTCAAAGCGCCACTAGGTTTCCGCTGCATTTAGCAGACTGGGCTTTGAAGTAAATAAAACAATCCACACAATGCAAGAGACACAAAATAATGTTAAAGGAACAAGTATCACAAATAAATCCAGGAATAGGAAATGGGAAAAATAAGGATAACGAGAAAAAGATCATGATCAGAATATTGTAAAAGGACACATAAAACAGCAAGAACAAAGATTTGGTGTAGGAGGAAAGTGGAAAATGTAGAAAGAGACTGGGTAAAGTTCCTGGGTTTGTGGCTGTTTACAACAAGATGCTCAAGGGATTTTGGGAGTTCAGTATAACAGAACATAATAAATTATCAGACCAAATTAAGATACATGTAATATTAATGAAAACAAAACAAAAGGTAACCAGTGGCATAAGGGATTTGTACAATTAGAATGTTTTTCTATTAATACTTGTAAAAAAGCAACTTTAAAAAAATACATAATAAATAATGTGATTGATATTTGGTTGATTTTGGCCTGGCCAGTGACCGCTGTGGTGGGGGTGGGATCTTGAAAAGTTTTGAGGGTTAGAGTGGCTGGGACAGGGGATTGGTAGTTTGTTCACCATCTAGGTACTACGGGACATAGACCACTCACTCTGTAGCACCGAAATGGTGGCCTGGGCGCGGATCCAGGTGATGGCAGGGTTTTGTCGGAGGTCATTGCGCCTGGGGTCGTTGCTGGCCCGACACTCATACGTCCCAGAGTCCTCCAGTGTGAGGCGCGTGATAGCCAGCACACTGACCCCATTGGTGCCGTAGGCTGTGTTGATAGATACCCGGCGCTTGCGGGCTCCGTCCCACAGCTGTTTGAAGGAATCAGCTCGGTTGATCTCAGCATACCACCACTGGATCTCTGGAGTGGGGTTACCAACCACATCGCAGTACAGCTCAAAGGTGTCCCCCGTAAGCTTAGTCTCAGACATTGGCGACTTCACAAACCCAGCTGGAGAGGAAAAGTGTAATGGGATTGCAGGGAAGGAAAGGGTAGAAGAGGGTTAGAGCAGTTGGAAGTTGTGGGAAGGCCAAGGGATGGAGAAGGAAAAATTAAACAGGATCAGAGTACATAAAAACAAAGGAGAAGAGATGATTAAAGGCAAATGAAAAATAAGCAAGCCTCAAATCATTGATAGGCAGAAAAAGAAAAGGTCAATGGTCTAAATCCAATCTCTTTAACGTCAGGATTCCCTTGCCCACTAAGGCTATACAACTGTCAGACAAAGTCATAGTCAACCAGTCCAAAGTCCGTACCAGCAAGTAGTGCTGGTATCTTCTGTATTTTCTTTTCTTTTTCCCTTTGTATCACTCTTTCTCACAGTTAACCTTATAAAGATGAGTGCAACATGATTTTTGAAGTGTACCTTTTATGTGTTTATGCTAGACTGCAATATATGTATAGCACACCTTACTTTAACATTTTACAAAACACTGGTGAAGGGCATGAACCATGTGTACAGCCTCAGTGAGTTCAATCAGTACCCTTGTAGGTTTGTTTATCAAAACCTTGTCAAGTAGGTGAACAATCACACAAGCTTTTTCTACACTCACTGTTTCGCAACAATCAGTGGCACCACTGCTACTCGACCCCATTGCGATGAAACCTTTGTGTGTGAAGTAGGGATTGACTGATATGTTTTTTTCCGGGCCGATACAGATTATTAGTAACCAATTAGACAGATGACAGATATTTGTAACTGATATAATTTGCTGTAAAACTTTTTGTATTTGTGTCAAAATTTAGACACAAACTCCACAAAACTCCACTGAAAATAAAAAGATTTAAGTTAATTGTCATGTTTAATCTTTATAAATAGTAAATTCAATGAATTGGAGATCCATCCCAGAGATAAACATATTAACTATGAGTAACTATGAGATAAATTATCATAAACTTTGTCTTTATCTGCTGCCATTTATATTATTTGTATTTATTTTATATTGTTAGGATATTATTGATACATTTATTTTTCTGTTCTTCATCTATACTCTTATTGGTGTTTCATTACTAAATAATTGCCTTTTAAAAATATATTATTTAAAAATGAATAAATTCAGAACATTAATCACATTTAATTAGTGCTGGGCAACAATTAAAACATTTTCATCGTAATTAATCTCAATCGGAATTTTCTGCAATTAATCGCAATTAATGATATTGTTGTGTAAAATTGAAGTAAAAAAAATGAAGTACTGTATTGTGTAAGTTTAATTTAAATGCACTGATATATACAGAAAAGTGCAATAACATGTGGTTTGCAAACACTTTAAACAAATAAGGTGCTTTTACCAGCAGTATTCCTTTTAGACAGTTGCAATAAAATATTTCTTGTAAATCTCACCCTAAACATTAATGTAGTCAAATCAAATATAAAACCAAAGCTATTTGCCACTGCCAGGGCACCTTTTTAATAGCTTGTAAAAACAAGTTACCATCAGAGTCCAGAGTCACAATCATAACAGGCACTTTCTGAGCAAGATGTTAACATATATAAATCTGTTTTCTAGTTTTGGTTCTGAACATGTATCAGCAGAAACATTTTTTCTTTTATCAGGGAGCAGCATCAACAGTTTATGTTCAGTAGCAAGTGTTCCTGTTACAGTGAGGTGAAGTGCTCGCTTCATGCACATAGCTGCCGAAGTTGAATTGTCTTCAACTTTTTGTACACAGTGCGCAACACAAATCATTGGAAGAGCGACAGATCCTCGCTGTTTGTAAGTTTCCAGAATCTATTACCGTTTATTAAATAGGACATCAACAGGAGGAAATTTGCATGGCGGAGACAGAAAAGTAGATTAAGGCCCTTCAGGCAAAGTTATGTAGCCTGTCATTTTAATTTAAGTTAAATAGGCTACAGCTGTGTAGCGTACAGAAGCCGTTGCCATGGTTGCTATCATAGACTGTATATAAGAAGTGGATGTAGTCATCATAACGTCACCCATTGGTTTGTGCACTGCAGTTTTGAAGCCTTGAGTTTGACCGATAGGCCGCTGCCATGTTGATTTTTTTCAACCAGCAACACCGGATGTGACCATATTTGGACGAGATGGTGGAGCTAAAGGCCTAGCTATCTTAGCTAGGTGCATCTATAATTCACGTTAACTGTCATTTTAATGGGGCTGACAATTTTGTATAGCGATCAACAGTCTTAAAACTAAATGTACTCACCAGAGAAAGTGAACATACTCCTAATTGTGCTTTTTCAACGGCACTGGTTACATTTACACAGTGCTGTGGATACGAGTCACTCTAACGTGATTGACAGGTTGCCATGCTAACGCCTTATCAATCATAGATAATCCCGCCTTAAAGCATACTCTGCTTTATGGTCTATTTTCCTCTAAATGGGCTGGGGGTAGGGCTGGGCAATAAATCAATAATGATAATTATCGCAATATAATTTTCCTCAATATCAATATAATAAATGTTCAATATATCGTCAATAAATATTTGGTTTAATTCATTTGAATTAAAATATTTATTTTGTTGAGAAGAAGGGACTGAAAAAAGATTTACTAATTATATTTCTTAAAAAAAGATTTATCATAATTGTTTTGAGTGTTCTCCCTCAGATTTGTTAGGCGTTTCACTGTTTGGCATCAAGTTTTTGTCACGTTCTGACCATAAAGA
>JAPMOB010224422.1:0-28075 GCA_029875015.1 Lepomis gibbosus
TATAAATTCATTTATTTAAAAAAAAAAGCATCCCGGAAAAAAGGGCACTTTCTCTTGAGGAAGAAAAAGGGCAGGTGCTTAAGCCCCTGTTGATGTCTATGTGTGCACGTGCCTGCAATCAACAGTCAGATAGCCACATAAGTCTCGCCGATGTCAGCCTGAGTCTGCATTAAAATTTATTGGTCGGAAATAGCAGCTAGCATACAGCGATGTGTTTACAGCCAACAGCTGATGGAGGTAGTCTAGGCTAAAAACTGGGTCCAAAGTTGTTGTTTTAAGTTTTCAGTCAGGAAGTTTTTACACACAGCTGAAGTCGGTCTCCTCTTCTCCTAAACAAGTGGAACAGCTGATTAGAGCAGGTAATAAAGCTCCTATTAAACATCCCGTTCCTCCAACACCCAGGTGAAACAGACGTGAGTCTGGCCAGCTGGTCTGCAGCTCTTGTTGGCTGGAAATGTTTTAATAACCTTCCAAAATGTTGCGACTTTATTTCTGTGTTGCTTTCTCTCTGCTGGAGTTATTTTAAGAACTTGATGGCTTTATCCAGTTTGTTATTGAATTTGTAAAGATCTTTATCTCAATTATACTCCCACATAAATAAGCTGTTTTTAATGGTCAAGCATAGCCTAGGCCTATAGAAGTGGTTCTCAACCTGGGTGTCGTGATGCCAACCGCTATAAGACTCAGGCCCCGATCAGACAGAAAGTGCTTTGCGGGTTTGAAAACGCGAGGTGCACACGGCCTTTGGTTGAATTTAGAAAAGAGCAAAGCGCTGGGTTTTTTTAAATGTTGCTAGGCAACCACTGAATCAGCTGTCCTGTCAGTCTAATCAAAGATTATAGCGCCAGCGATCTGTAATCTTTGGTTTGCTGCTAATTAATAACTGTCATATTAGCAGAAAGTCGACCACAACTCACAGGTCTGTTGCTAAAAACATCTGCCAAGGGCAGAGCGCCTACTCTGGCACTGTTTTGAGTGTGTGAGGTGTAGCCTACAAACACACAGGAGACAGGGAAACTGAGATCCGTGTGGGCACATGAGACTCTCAGGAAGGGGAGACACCGCTGGTAGTAGGCTACCACCAGCTGGTCCAGGAGCTTTGTCTTAATGATGGTCGGCTTAAGACTTAGGATGAGTCAGGGACAGCTCGTTGCAGTCTCCGGAGACTAAACTTCCTTCAGCACAACTGTCCGTCTCTCCATTCATTAGATTGGACAATGGGGAAAAAATGGGAATGACATCGGGCACGAGTTGAATTTTTTTCAACTCTGTGCGCTCAGAACCTCATTCAAAAAAGCAAGGCGCAGCAGGCGGCTAAAACACGAGGCGCCCAGGACAGTGCTCAGAACTGCCTAAAAAAACAATTTAAAAAGGCGCCTCTCACTGCATAAAACGCATTCTGTTTGATCCGTGGAGGGGTGGAGGAGGGGTCGCGAATTATTTTCAACTTCAAAAAGGGGCTGGACTGCCAGAAAGGTTAAGAACCCCTGGCCTATAATTTTTCATTATATTCCAATCAAATCTGATGTTCATTTATAAATTTTGCTCATAGATCGAGGTTCCTAAATAACACTTATAATAATAACGCTTTGTACAGCGTAGGCTTATAGCCTACGTCAGCTGGTTAATTTGTCTAATCTTTGCAGGTCTTTAGACCACGGTGGAAACGCACACAACAATGGGCTGAATAAACCTTTTAGTTTCTTGAAAAGAGATCTGGGACCTGGCTTAAGCTAGCAAGGTCAACTAACACAAACAAACGTTGCCTCTGCTGAAAGGATTTACATGTTTTTTGGGGACTTTTTGGTTAGAAAGTCATCTTAAACATTACAAGGAAGAAATACATTTAATTAACCTCTAACAAAGCACCCCAGCCTCAGCCTGTTCACCCTGCTGCCTCCTGAGAAGAGGTATATAAGTTTCTGCTACGTAGCAGAAGGGAGTTACAAACTCAATTTACTTTAAAACCTGTTGTAACGTGACAAATAAACCTACCATGTAAGTTGGATAAAGAAAAGGTGATCAAGTAACAGCGATGACCGACATAAGACCTTATTAACAATTTAACTTTTAGCAGCTGAGGTATAATCGACTGTTAGCCTTCTTGCACTTCAGCACTGTGCCATGAGTATGTTAATCTTTTCAAAGGCAGCTAGACTTTGAAGAAAGAAAAAGCACCACAAAAGAGGAATGCACTTTAGGCGTTTTAAGAAAAAGATGGAGCCATGCATAGCTAGATGTGGAGAAGCTTTCTGACACTAATCCTAAATGAGGAACCTGCCTGTAACATATCTTCAGGATGTCTGATATGTATCCTCCATGTCTTCACTCAGACACAAGCACCATGTTATTAAAGAGATTCTGTGAAGCAATAAGCTTTTGTCACATGTCCAAAATAACTAGTGTCAAATCAAAACAATCTCTCTGCATCTTTCTCTCCATCTCCACGACCCCTTCTCTCTCAAGTCCCCCCCTCCAATGTTTCCATATAAGCACTCCTGGAATGTGAGAGCATAATTTTGTTTACAGGACAAACATGAGCAGCACACAAACTCCCAATTTTCCCCAACTTGTCTACACACAAGCAAGTCCAAGACCCTACAGAGAAACTAGAAATGAATAACTCACTGAGTAGTCTGCTGTGTGTCTGTTATTAATGAAATTAAATATTTATTAGCACAGGATCTAGTGAAAGTAGTCTAAGAGATTATCCATACAGAAATCCAGGTTATGTTTAAAAAAATGTAAAGTGGTTATTATACCAGGAATAACCTTATTAAAGAGTTGCTTAAGACATTAAACTTAGCCTTGTTTTGCCTGAATTATATATTATCTGAGACACTTTCATTGACAGACAGCAAAGCAAAAACCCAGAGGACTTTCTGCAGATTAAGACTCTATATCTTGTACTATTCACAACTGCTGGCTCCAGGGACAGGTTTCTCTCCTGTGGAAAACTCCCTCCCTGGTATTCTGACACTCGGCATTTAGCCCTCTCCAAAAAGGTCTTAGCGGATTATTCCACATGTGGGGTCTCTGCACAATATCCTCGGTATCCGGCCTCCCACGGGGGAAAATCTCACAGAGATGAGCGACAGGGAGAAAGTTAAAATAATCCCCTGGATTACTGAACCGGCATAATGACTGTTTGTGTGGACACTGATGTTGGAAATAAATGTGTGTGAAAGAGTGAGATGAAGACAGTGAAGTGTAATTTTCCCACCCTGTAGCATTTGAGCGCACGTGTACATGTACACATTTGTTGGATACAGCAGAAGTGCAAAAGTGGTGTTAGTGCCTTTGGTTTACAGTGTGTAAGCATGCAGAGGGAGGAAGAGATTCTCAGGTATGTATGTCTGGGATAAATGTCCAGACAGCTGGCTGACAGCAGGAGAGTATGATGTCCTCCCCCGACACTAACATCTTAACGTATATAATGGTGGTCAATTAGTGAAGCATGTCCTCAGGACGAGCAACACAGCTCTCGTGCATTTCTGTCTGTCCAAGGGCACAGCTGTCTTTTTATAACAGTGTGAACAGCCCAAGTCACATGGAATCTGATCTTTTCCAGTTCGGATTTGAGCCACTGTCATATGCCGTCCAAATCAGATACAGGTAGGATTTTGTGAAAGGCGACTTCAGTCCGGACATTCAGATCAGAATACATGCGGCTCTGACACTGTCACTCTAGAGCGAACGTCGTCACAGTTCTGTGTCACATGCAACATCCTGCTTGTCCGGGCGGAAACACGACGGGCTCATGAATGCAAACATTCATAAATTTGGTGAAATACAGGAATCTCTATAACCTTGAATGTTTGACCTTGTGCATTCAGTTCAGACTGGTGCTGTGTTGCAAATGTTGCAAATGTTGCATAAACTTAAAATAGCTGCCATCAGTTTTACATAAATTGACTAGGATGTAAGATCAACATGTTAAATTGACATATGGTTTAACCTAAAGGTCATAAACTGGAGGAGTCATTCTTGAACATTATTTTCATTAAAAAATAAAACCACATTGTTTTCTGGGATCATTTATTTGACTATAACATAGCATAGTAAAAATAACTCACACCTACATCCTTTCTTTGTGTAACTTTCTGTGCATTCTTGTTTCCTCATTGTTAATCACACACTTATGTGAAAAGTTCAATTCAAATAAAATATATTTGGCGAACCAGATCTTATGATAACTGAGTAGTAGAGCGCAGTGTGTGCTCATGCCTGATAACTGTACAAACAGTACATGAGCAAGAGCTTACAGTTATTTACCCTGTTTAAAGCTATGTTTCAGCCATAATCTGTCTTCGTGCCCACGAAGAACGGAAACATTTTAAAACCACTACTGAAGAAGTCTAGAGGGGGTGAGTGTTTGGAAAGATTTTTACTTTAACCTCCTCCAGCCTGGTGCTCCCATAAATCGGGCTCTTTATTCCCTTAAAGTAACAGACTAATCCTTGTAGAGTTGACTGACTTTGGATCAGTTGTGACCAAACAGACTGCTGGATGGGTGGACAGACTCACACAATGTTTTTACATTTTCTTGATCGCCTGGTCTTCATTTCTATCAATAGACTACAAATAAAAGAAAATGAATACTGTGTTTTCCTGCTCTGTGCTGTATCCCAGATTTTAGCAGTGATTCAATCATGAATTAACTAAATCATGCGTACTATCTTACTCAACAGTGACTGCTGCAACAGCTGGCTGTGCTCCACAGAGTGCGCTCAAAAGAAACATTAGAGGGACAGATTTAGGAAGGAGAAGAGAAAAGGAGACCTTATATCAAATATTACAAAGAGATATCCAAAACTATAACTCCCTACTTAGTGAGAAATTTGGGTGTTTTCCTTCACTTTACAAATGGTCTGTCATACCACAGAGCAACTTTTAACAGAAGGTGTTTCTAGTCTATTCAGAAATGTTGTTTGTGTGGAAGCAGTGAGGAATTCACTTATTGTTCAGTGATGGGAGATGGCTGCTGGAAAGAGTGGGTAAGACACTGCTGGACCTGTGAATCAGCGGTCTATCAGAAACATCCTTTACACATAGGCACATAACATATTAAAGCAGCCCACAGTCATACATACACAGGAAAACACCCTGCACATGTCCAGTACAATCGTGTCAGCCACATTGATCACAGCAGATGACAGGACAGGGCTTACCAAAATTTTGAACCCACGCTTTCCTTGAAAATACTTTAGTGAACTCCAACTTCTGTCTCAAATCAGGATAACAAACATAAAACATTGTGTTTGTGACTGACCAACTTTTAAACAGCCATTTAAAGCCTTGAGAGAATATCTAAACTACCTTTTATCACTTCTGATTTTAAACCCCATGACTTGTTGCCAGTTGACAGTACTCCTCTTGGAAGATAATTTAAGTTTTTGTTAAGCAGCTCTTGTTCAGTGACTCAGCTTAATATAGAATAATCATAATAATAAAACACAAACCCAGGACACCACCAACACACACGCTTTATCAACAGTTTCGGACCCCTGTTGGGTCGGCGCTGTGTCTTGACGCCTACCGCCATCTGTCACATGCTGTAGCTTAGACACGTTTAACAACTAGACAGACCGCTCAATGCTGCTAAGCCCCAGAGGCACTTGGTGAAGGGATGACTTGACAGGTGGAGGGAGGAAGAGGAGGAGGAGGGTCGAAGAAAGAAAGAGGAAGAGTGTGTGTGGAAGGTGGGCAGTCTCATAATCCTAGCTGCACAGCTTTTCTGCAGGCTAAAGCAATGGGAGTATGACATTTAGGGGGCAGGATGTGTTTATTATGGTTAATCAGACGGCTGTAGGGGGTAAAGCATGTTATTATTGAAACCAGGACCCGATAATCTGCTGTTATGTTTCTTATGTAATTTTGTTTTTGGAAATCATGTGCCAATGCTAATACAGTCAGAATGACAATGCTAAAATGATAATGTTTAGCAGGTAACGTGTATTCACTGTCTTAGTTAAGTGTGTTAGCATGCTAACTGCATATATGCTAATTAACATAAACACAAAGTACAGCTGAGACAGACTGTCTGACTGTGATATTTCGTCATACAGTGATGATGGCACAGGATTAAAAGTAAAGGGTCACAAATGTTCTTCTTGAAGGGAACCAAAATGATAATCTGTCCAATAGTTGTCATCAGGGCTTGACATTAACACCCACCAATCCGGCAAATTTGGGTGGATTTCATCTGTGGCGGGTAACAAAGCCACTCCCACTAGCCAGTTTGGCGTGTTGACAAATTGTAGTGTTTCAAAAGGCATCCGAAATAACAAATGAATCGCAATTTGACACTGCAACATTACAACTCCCGTGAGTACTACCTGCACCACAGTGTTTGCTCATTGGTCCATTCATGAAGCCTCTCTTGACCGACAACACTAAACAAGAAGACACTGTGGAGATTAAACTAGTGGACTGGCCGTCGGACTCAGGGCTGTTTTGGTCTGCCGTTAATTATCAACTTGCCCAGCGGCAGTGATGATATAGCGATCTTTTTAAATAGCAGGAGAATCCAGACCACAGGCTCGTCTCACTCTGCAGCAGTGCAGCCGCGCCACAGTACGCACGCTAAATATGACATCCAGACTATTGTCAAAGAGAATATAAAAGTTAAATCTGTTACATGGCAGTCACAGTTCTTAGACCATGCAGGGCTGCCCTTATGTCACACCATATCGTCATACCACAAGTACCTTTCCAGAGTTAATTCTATTTTTTAATAAAAGTAATCATGCCATGTTGGAAAGCAGGAGATGCATTTGTATGGGAATAATCTGGAAAATAAAGAAATGTAAACTCGTTTCAGGTGGACATCTCTTCAGTTACTCTGAGCTACCAGAGCTTAATAAAGATAAATATAGAATCTGTTTATCCTGTTGCCTTAAATTGTGGATTTTTTCTTAGATAAAATAATTTATTCTTTGATCTTTGTTTCTAATGCAGATCATTTTCCTACTCTGTATTACAGTATTTACTTCTGTTAAAAATAAACAGTGTTTCTGATACAAAAAGAAGCTACTCGTTTAAGTGTTTATCTTAATAGACTAAATATTTTCAAAATCAGGAGCTTTACACATAACCTTATCTGAGCTAATGATAATACATTTTATAATGCCAATTTAAGCATGCCATTGTAATCATATAAAATTTAACGTTCCAAAAATGTAACAACAAAAATGTGGCTAGTGAAAACGCTGCGTGGCTAGACAATGTGGCTAGTGGTTTTCCAAAGTTACTAGTGAGCAAAAAAGTTAATGTCAAACCCTGGTTGTCATTATATTTCACTCAAAACCACAAATGTCAACCTCATGGAGACAAAACACACACAAGTGCAAAAGAATCGCTGCAGCTGCGCCTGACTGTAGAAACTATGTGAGAGTTGAAATAACACTAGATATTCTCCTACATTGCATATGTGTTGGTGTATGGATGAGTGTGTGGGAGTCTGTTTGGAAGTATGCGATGAGAAAATATTTTAAAAAGAACCTGATCTCCTTTCGATCTGCTTTTGGAGATCAGACCACAGAGTGAGCAGTTCCTGCTTTTACATTCAGACCTGCTATTACACCCACACTGAGGCAACAAGCAGTCACAGACCCAAGTCACGCCTCACCCCTTCCCCCCTAAATCACTGCGTACCTGCAGGATGAGAACGAAGTAGTCAACAGGCTTGCCCCTCTGGTAGACGTAGTGATGGGGCGAGCGCTTTTCGCTTTCGTTGAACTTGATCTCCTGGATCACATCGGGATGGCGCAGGATCCGCAGCAGCACCTTGTCTGAGATCTGAGACTGGCTGAACAAACTCACCTCTGCAGGAAGAGATGTAAAGAGAGTTTTACTTTTAGGGCATTAATTAAGGACAAAACCTTTCTTACTGTAAACCAACCTGCTGACATCACTGATCCAGGTGCTTATTAAATGGTTCATTTGTCTGTAGTACAACATGACAAACATCTATTCTAAAACAGGTGAACCTATACTTAACACAAGAAGCGTAACATATTTAGCCATGAATTTTGCTTTCACAAGCTGAGATAATAAAAAGCATTACGAGAATAATGTACCAAGTAAAACGAAAAAGTGCCTTAAGCATCTCATGTTTAAGTGACATAAATGGACATTACATGAATTACTATCAATTAGAGCTTCCAAATATGTATATATATATATATACAAAAAATATTGTGCATCTTAATAAATAATGAAAATAATCATTGTTTGCAGCTCTAAAAAAATAATATAATAAACTTGGCGAGGCTTCTGGCTAACACTAGCACATGTTGACTGACGTGCATTGTCCGTGAACAGGCATTTCTGTTTCTGCTGCAGGATAGGATGTTGCAATCACAGCTCAACCTTCGACCCCACCCAAACTAAGAACAAAGATAAAGTAAAGCAATACACAGAGAGAGGTGAGGAATTTACCAGCAATGTTGGCTTCATCTAAAAGCCAAACAAACTCCTTTTACTCTGGTTTATATATTAAGTCGACAAGTTCATCTGATTTATTCAAAAAAATAGAAAGAAAAAACAACTGCTGTGGCTCTGAAGAGATGTATCCACGATGTTTTAATTCTTTTCTAGTCAGAACACTTTCACAACCTATACATTTCATATCTTCCTGGTTTGTTAATGAAAAACAAATCTGCAGACTGAAGGAGCTTGCTGTTACAAAACACATACCTCACTTTATGTAATGAAGCATTACATTATGGTGTCATAATGCACTTGTAAAATTTACTGATATCCCCTGACTTTCCCTGTCTGAAATAAATCTTTCAAAGATTACTTTAGATATCCCATATCAGATATCAATGGCAATGCAGATGGGACACTAAAAAGAGCTGGGTACAAGCACAAAAAATGAAAAGAATCAGAGAAACTTCCTAGACTGAAAAGAGAACCTCTAGAAAAATTAAATATCCAATTCTGGTGTTAATGAATCAAGAAAGCGACATGAAAGCAACAGTCTGAGTCAGCAGACACGGACGTTATCTCTGCATAGGCAGACTCTGGCGTGCTCCTGCACCACAGCGGCTGTGAGAAGAGGACGTGCTACTTCACGCTAGCAGCGGCTAACGCTAACTAATCAGCTATCACTCACTACACATTGCAACACGTTCTCAGTGGCAAGACATCACATCCAGCTGGTCAACGTCCAGAGTCTTCTTGTGGTGGTAAGCACAGGCAGGCATACTGCTCAGATCTTAAATAGATCGCCCAAGTAAATAAAGACATTTAAACCACCACCCTGCATGTGGACCTGCCTTGCTTGTCAGGTGGCAAGATGACAGAATCCATCACATCCTGAGGATAACATGTTGTGACTACATATCCAAGACATATGTTCACATCTACAGCTAGTTCACAAGTTCTACATGATCTACTGGCTGTGCTGTAGTAATATTGTGATGAGTGACTGTGTTTGTGTGTGTATCGATGCATTCCCCACCTGTAGCCAGGAAGCGATGGGCGGCCAGCAGCAGCTGAGGAGAGACCTTCACTTTTGATTCACTCTCGTGTTTGAAGGCGGAGAAGTCTCTCTTATTCTTATTGGGCGCCACCTTTTTCCTGTTGCGGTTATCAGCTGAGAAGTAACACACACACAGCAGCCGACTTTATTTATTTAAAAATGTACACTTAAAAGAACAAAAGGTAAAAGTCGTTGTAGCTGTTCTGTAAATCTACGACAGGCATAGCCACTTACTGCTTGAAATTGTAAACCTATACCGATGTCTAAAAACATCACATAGCTAGAAAAACAAAAATGTAGATATTAATTATATCTAAACAATAAATAATAAATAGAAGAATATTCTATTTATCATTTATGTGCACTGATACTAAAGACAAGCTTAGAGGTAAGTCAAGCGATAAACAAATGTAAAGGGAACTCACTGTAAAGGTCTGATTCATCAAGAATTTCACATTTAATTATCTCCTCGATTACGTCTTCAAGCGTGACCAACCCCAACACCTCGTAGAAAGGATCTCCCTCCCCCTCGTTGTTCACCTTCTGGACGATGGCCAGGTGGGATTTTCCTAAGTGGAACAAAGAGAATCATTAGTGGGATTTTCAGCTGATGAATCCATCCTTGCAAGAGTGGGGGCCAAAATGTTTGCCCTGATTATTCTTCTACATGTTGTGATCTAGACAATGTGTCTTAAGAACTAGATAAACAAAATCAGTGTAAACTATATATTGAGGAATTCATATCTGTTTATTTCTACCATGTACACATATCAACACCACGAGCGTGGGGGCGATGTGATGTGTAGAAGGGACTAAAGTGTGTATATATATATATAATATATATATATATATATATTTCACTTTAGTAACCAAAAATATGCATTCCTTCCCGGTTATTTTAGCCGTAAACTATTTCTGGATTGATTACCCATAACAAATACAGTACAACTGGGTGAGAAACATTCAGTGTAGACAAAGAAAACCACGGATGTTGTGGTTATATCTCTGTTCTAATACTATTAATACTGTGAACTAAAACCAAGAATAACCATTTGTTATAGATGCTTGTTGTCTCACGATCTCGAGAAACGCACATCTGCCAATAACAGCATCTATTACAAAAATCAGAAGAAAACTGTATGTTGCTGTGTCACAACCACATTTAATTAATTCCCGTTTCCTTTCATGTGGTTCTCCAGGGTTTCGTTCTTTAAACAGATAAAGATGCAGAAGAAGCTGGGTGGTTTGGTTTGACTTGTGGCAAATTTCACCTCCAATGGCACCAACACTGAGCCACCCTTAATCCTAACATAAAGGGATCAAATAGGAGCCAGATGACAAAAGGAAAATCAAAACATCAACATTAAAGTCAAGTCTTGCTCATGTTGGTATGTGCGGTAAAAGCTTGCCTTGGGTCCTCTTGAGTGCTGTCTACACATTACTTCAAAATAAAACAGCATACAACAAAGCCCTGATGGTGGTCAAAATAGCATTGTCTACCGCCTCTTTGCCATCTATATATAGTTACATTTGTGGTATATTTATATTGAATTTTCATCATGTCTCGGCTCTTGGTTGTAGCCACCTGGCCGATTCCCTCCACCATGACAAACAATTGCACCCTGATGGATTCCTATACGATGGCAGGTCTGTTCTAACATTAACTCATGTCCACTCCTTCTGCTTGCACCACAAATACTTTGTTAATGTGCACAAGTCGTCACCGCTGGGGTTGGGTTTGGACTTTGGCCATGAGCGTTGCTGTACAACACAAAAAACACACATGAACACCAAGACGACAAACCCTGCTGAACTCTTCACATGACAAACTGTCCAAAGTGCAGACTGACAGTGGCTGGCCACAGACTCGTGTCCAAACAAGTGCAGAGCTGGCCCCAACGATGCTCTGATTTATTAATGACTCTGCCATAGAGAAGCACTCAAGAGGATATCTGGTGGGATTTGGTCCCAGGTGAATAATCCCCCCCCCCACACACACAGACAAACGGCACATACATACACCATTAAAAGACTGGATTTGAACAGCAGGCTGAGGGCAAGGGAGACAATTTGTTTCCTAAATATAGGAGGAGCGGACAGTCAAAAGAGCATCTGAAAAGCATCTGTTGTGCTACACAGGCACTTGTTATTCTCATTCTCCCCAAAACCACAAGCTACCAGGTCGTTACAAAGGATACAACAAGCGGGAAGAAGCGTGAAATCAGAAAGGCCCATCAACTGTCCCTCTTTCCAAAACAAGAGCAGCAGGTCAATGGGATTTACAAAGAGCTTGTATGACCAGTAACTAAAAGAAGACCTAAGACTATAAGTGCTTTGTCTTTGTGTTTTTGTGTCCTTGATGTCTGCCTGCATGCCTGGGCAAAGTGGGCGCTGCTGGCGCAATGACACAAACACACTCCGCACATTCTCAGCTTTGACCTTGCTTGGTTTTACTACATGAATAGAGCAGAGGGACTTTAAGGAATCCATTTTCCACAAGGCCTGCTTTACTGTGATGTCAGGACATGAGATGTCAGGGTGGGCGGGTGATGGACTGTATATTTAGTCTGGACGCCCAAGTCTGGAGAGGAAGCAGCAAGGCCGGACATTCATCATTGGCTGAGAAACAAGTTACAAACAGTTCTCATCACAGAATTAGGGCTGACAGATTATTTTCATCCTAAATTCATTTACCCAGGATCTTTAACTTAAACACAAAGTTGTGACTGCATTGTGACTAAAGAGGTTCAGAATCAATCCAAATGATCTGTAAAATTATCCAGATCAAATGCAGATCATTTCTTTATATTGGTACTGTACTGTGTTTTGTTCACCTCACCACGCTAGAGTTGCAAAACTGCTCTGCAGCCAGGCTCTACAGTGTCAGCATTTTGTTATGCCAGTGAAAATTAGAGCGTGGGAATACCAGAACGTATTTGGCTGCATCGATGACAACCTGACTGGCAAAACTCTAAACGCCCAAAAATCTGTTATCTCTCGTCTTTCTTTCTTTTTAGCAAACAGAAAACAGGTTGCAGGTTCTCATTTTAACCCGCAGCTCACCGGCACTTTGGCAGGCAGCGATGGCAGGTCATATCAGCTGTCACTAACGAACGTTAACTCCATGAGTAATTTGATGAACGGCTGTTGTCGAGCATGTGCGTCTGTCAGCCAAAGCTCGTTTGTGTTGGAAGAAACTCTGTAACACCACCGTTCAGAGTGTTTTTATTGTTCCAACAACTCCAACAGACTGAGATGTCTCCTCTGATAAATCGATCAGCAATCCTAGTTATCATTCAATAACTTAAGATGTTCACTCTAACAGTTTTGAATTAGGACCTTCAGTATTTGGATCAAGCATTTTGTAATAATAAAAAAATGAGCCAAATTAGTATTCAACATGCTTATCCTCTGCTAGTATGGATATAATTATTTTACTATATAGGCTTTACTGAGCTCTGAGTTCTGATCAAGTGAGAAAGAAACTCAATCGGGACATCCTTAACTATGACCCTTAATCATGGTGACAAGCAGTAGCACCTGGTTGGCCACATGTGTTAACTGGTCTGCAAGTTGACTACATGGGAAAAAATAGGTACTTGAACTTCCTGGAAAACAGAGGATCTTCAGTGAGACTGTGCCATGCAGCATTGTGCCATTTGACACGAGTAGCACATAGCAGATGCACTGTACAGACAGAAATAATAGTAGTCAAGGTTCATGGAGTAAATTTGATCAAGTTGGTGATTTTCAGGAGCACTGATGTCTGCCAACGCTAGAAAAGTGGCATTTCCTGCCGTTATGACCCGCATTATATGCCACCCGTGTGTGTTGCCCATAATTCTGCACTAGAAAGTGTAACATCCAGTCATCTTAAATGTAAGAAAAATCCTTTCTTTCTGACCCACCCAACAAATCAGATTGCCCTTCTCTTAATAACTGACAGTCCCCATTTATTTGCACATACGAATAATAATCTCTAATAATAATCTAATAATAATTTTTGGGTTAATAATCTAACCCAAAATCCTGTTTCATCAGGAATTACATCACTTAAGGGAGGGATGATATAATGTTGTGGGACCTTTTAAGGTGCAATTTAGCCAGGATGGAAAGCATTAGTCAACAGTGTCCCACGGTAAGTAAGGCTCCGAGCACATTCATTTGCTGATCGTTGTTCATTCCACACAAGATCACTGTAGCTACAAAAATAGAGCCACCATGTAATGGAAAAGGCACTTTGTGTGTGTGTTTGTGTGTGTGTGAGAGAGAGTCCTCTCCCGGTGGTGCTGAGTCAATATTTCAGAGGAAGTAGGACCCCAGGGGACATACTTACACCCAGTTACTCGAGAGTCACTTGAGCATCTACTGGATACACACACACACACACACACAGTGAAAAAGGACCTTCAGCTCAGTACAGGCTGCTTCATGCATTCAGTGTCTGACCTGTGTCAGCTGAGTCTACAATTTAAAAAAAACACAAAGTCACCCAGCTCCTGTGTGTCTGCCGCTGAGACATGTGTGTTTCAGCGCAGCACGCTCACCTCAGGCTCACACAGAAATACAAACAGCTGTCACTTTATAAAACTGAGAATTTGACATGACAGATTTTTTTGGTGGTAAAAACCACCATCCCTCCATCGCTCATCCTGTCTACAGCTGAGCTGAAGAGGCAGTGATCGCCGTCGGTGCTCCTTGACTTTGTAAAATGTTAAAACTTGTCACTCACCAAGACTTATTTTTCCTTAAACCTTCTTTAGTTTACTAATCCTTTATTAACTGCTCTCAACTTAGCTTGTGTTTAGGTCACATCACAGGCCTCTCATGATCTGGCTCTGATTCAAAGGACTACAATGTGGCGATTATCAATGCAACCCTAACACTGCTGTCACAGGACTGTAATAGCCAAGGCATGCCTTACTACCTGCCTACCTGTCCATGATTGCAAACGATATTCTGTTTGCAATCATAAGACAAAGCATCACAACTGAGAAGCTGGCAATGGGAAAAAGTTCGCCATGTTTGCTTGAAAAATGTGACATAAAAGATTAACGGTATATCAGAATTGTTGCTGATTAATTTTCAATCAACTCGATCTTCTCAGCTTTCAGTCTGTCAGCCTATCTATCTACCTCCAACCATCCATCTTACCACTGTCATCAGCATTATTACTAGCAGCTTCCGTTAACTTTTGTAATTGGCTTATGGGTTCAAACCCATCCACTTATCAGAAGGTTGGTGGTACTAACCTTTTCTGCATGTTGAAGTATCCTTGGGCAAGATACTGAACCGCAAAAATGCTGTAAATGTGCATTTCTGTTTCTGATGGCAGGCGCCCCTCTACATCAGTGTGAATGTGATGCAGTGTCAAGCGCATTGAGTGGACGGACAAAGAAAAAAGGCGTTATACGTATAAGTATAGGCTGTTTACTGTTATGTTTTTAAGACCATCACAGGCATTTTGTGCTTTAAAAAAACTACTAAGACCCAGAAAACAACATGAGCGCAGAAAGCGGAGAAGACTTTTCTAAAACAGGAACCGAGAAACACTTTGACCTTTGTCAAATACACCCAATGTGCCGAGTGACAGGCTGAGACTTCTCTTTCTTTGACTGAACATTACGCAACATTATCAACACCACCACCACCACCTTTCCAACACATAACCCAGGGTTCAGTTTTCTGAGTGATGTAGCGTTTTAAGTTTCACACAGTCCCGTTTGGGTCCGTTCCACTAGATTTGTTTTTGCTTTTCTCAGTTTCGTTTTCTAATTAATTGAACTGAATCAGTCCATCACTGTCGGGTGACCTTCCAGCCTGCTTCTCTGCCCTCTGGCTCTTCTATCCCCATCCTGAGAGCCGGCTTGTTTGTTGACATGAAACATCGGTGACAAAAGGATGAGGGGGAGAGCGGTGAGTCTGTATGGGAAAGGAATGCCTCGCACATACCGCCCACACACAAAACACCACCGGGCAGCCACATATCGGCAGCACTCACCACAGGCACCAACTGCAAAACATGCGAGGGGATGAAACAAAAACGCACGGCTGCAAATATGCATGCGCGCACACATACGCACACACACAGGCTTGTTGTGTGGGACAGGTCAAGCTCTTCTAACCTGTTATTCCGGCTAAAACTGCAGCCTAAGGGAGAGAAGGGCTGTAAAGTAATGGCTGAAATGGTTAGTCTATATTTTGAATGATTGCCGATTGTTTAAGACATAAAATTCCTTCACTGCATCTCATGTCAACACGATTACCACATTTGGCTCCAGCAGAGGCGGTGACGGGTGGTGTGTGGACATGCAGGCAAAGAGTATCTGTGAGGAGATGAAATATAAACTATAAAGCCCAAGTTTGAAGGTTTAGGAATAGACAGACACAGAGCGCTGCAGTTTGTTCACCTTTGATTTAGTACTTTACAACTCTGGGAAGTAATTACAGCACCAATCTAGAGCGGCAAATAAAGATTACTTTCAATATGTGCCGATTATTTTCTTGTTTAATTAGTTAATCTCTTGGTCTATGAAATGTCACCAAATAATATAAATGTCCATCAAAGTTTTAAAAAGTCCACAGGGACATCTTCAAATGGCTTTTTTGTGCGACCTACAGTCCAAAAACCGAAAGATATTCAGTTAACAGTAAAATGAAGCAAAGGAAAGCAGAAAATCCTCATATTGTCACCAGAGAATGCAAATTTTTATAACAATTAATAAGTTAATTATTATTATTTAAAAAATTCATTTTCTTTTAATAGACTGATTAGACTCTTAATCATTGGTAACCGTGGGGCATTCTGATTGGTATTTTTCACAATCTGCTTTTTTTATTAGAACAAACAGTTGATTGAGAACATCATGTTAGTTTCCGAAAGTTGGTTGTAGATTTTCTGTGGGTTCTTGCAGAATATGTGTTTATCTTGAGAAGTATATAGAAAGTATCGCCACCAAAACTTGGATACCAAACTGGCACCAGGGTCCAACATTTTCAATAATACTTAGCCCTGTTGCAAATAAGCCAATGTCATCTAAAGCTAAAATGCCTCCAGCCAGATCTGCTCATCTAAAATAGTTTTTAAACATGTCAGGAAGCCCACTACGACACAGTATTATGTAACATGATGATGATGAATAGCATAACCTCAGTTTAAACAAATAGACAAGACAGCCGTGTGTGCTTGTGATTGAGACATCAGGTCATTTCTGCTGAGCAGCTCTTTCTTCATGCTGACTTATATCATTATGGTACGCGATCTGGAAGTGTTGGTGTGACAGACACAAAACATACAAGTTGAAGTTGAGGGGGTTGCAGTTGCACCGTCAGCGATTCGAGCTACAATAGCAAGACAGGAAGCGAGAGAAAAGCAGCGGGCGGCTGATAAGAACGCAGAGAATCAGAGAGAAAAACTACTGATCTCCAGCTGCTGATAGTGCCAGTCTTGCTGAGGGATTGTGCCATTCAGCTCCACCCAAGTTTGGTGTCAGTCCACACAAGCACAGATGCATCTGCAAATAATGATTACTTTGGTGTAACATGGTGATAATTCATATCAGTATGGTGGGATTGTTTTGTCAACTACTGTTCCCAGAGGTCAAGAAGGACAAGAAGAAGAGAAACAAATGGATCTGCGATTCAGTGACAACTGTGCCAACTCCCCCTGCTGAAGAAGACAACCAATCTTTATCAATCAATCTGTGCTGTTTTTCAAAATAATTTACCTTAAACACTTTATGACTTTCTTAAAAAGTTATAAAAAAATGTGCAAGAAAAAATAAAAAGTTCTTAAAATTTGTTTTCTAGCCTAAAATTAGCAACAGACGATAGTGTGAATACATTTTCTTAGCTGGCAGTGAACCCATTTGAGAGATAAAACAATGAACTGCCAGTGTAGATGACTGTCTTTTAGATTAAGAAACTCTTGAAGAGAAGCACCTTTTTTTAAGCTGTGAAGCAGAGGAAATGAAATGTTGGTTGCAGACCTAAATCAATCATGCACGTTTTATGTTCCACAAATTAAATCAGAGCACTAGAGACGGGGAAGTCAGATGACCAGAGTGTGTGTGCGTCTTCTACTACATTTGTGGGATCCCCCCCCCAAAAAAAGCACTCTATACTTCTGTGACTCGGCAGAACACCTGAGGGGTCAAGTCAAATATTCGTTCTCATGCACCTGTAAAAATGCGTTAAATCTGGCAAACTTCAGCGGATGCAGCTAGTTCTGCTAACCCTTCAGGCATTGCTGTTGCGTATTTTGTGTGATAGGAACAGCAGAAATCCTTCGTGACCCCGAAATGAAGAAGACACTCATCTTCTTCACAGTCCAGCCACTTCTTGGCTATGAAAAATCTCTTTGACTATCATTACTAAAATAAAGAATTAGAAGTGCCATTTCTTTTTTTTAAGGATGTGACCTTGAAGAGAGGCCGCAATAAAAAAAAAAGATACCATATCAATTTTCTCCACTTCTCCATCACTGTGCCTAACACAAAATGCTAACCCTACCGTGACCGATGTGTTGTGGGTGCTAAACTTATGACATATATCTCAACTAAATGCAGACAAATTCCAGTTTAGGTGTTCAGATCTGACTTTGTAGCACAAATGTGATGAGCTTCAGGTTTCTATCATTCACACATAATTGATTACAAAATATGAGATCTGGGTAAGGTTATATCAGTGCGCCAGATTTCTATTAATTTTGTTAAAAGACAAAGTAAAAAATGGTATTCAGCCCCACCAGATAATGAACCAAAACCATTAAGCAAATACAGGGAGGAGATAAGAGCTAAAAAAAAAGTCCTCCCCAAACTCCTGAACCTTTAAAAATTAATACAACAAAGCAATGAGGCCACAACTGCATGGCCTATTTCCCGCTTCAAATTTATTCATAAACAGCTTTTAGTGAATAATGTAGGAGGGATAGGGCAATGTTTCCAAAAGGTTCAGTTATCTGGAAGATTCTCGTTCAAGTCCTCCCATGTTTTCACTTTACTGGCACACCTCTGGCTCTGGTGTGAGCATAGCCGTTGTTCCACAAACCGCTTTCTGCAAAGCTGTGAGTTTTTCTTGCACCAATAAAAGGCTACTGGTATTTTACCGCGTACAGTCGCCGTCGAGAGTGACAGCAAACCGCTCTTTCCTTGACAGTCAAAACAAAAAACAGAAGAACAAGTTGAGATGGAGAAACAGGTTAGGTAGAGACGGAGGGACAAGTGAGAGAGAGAGAGACCCATTATACAGAAAGAGTGGAAGGGGCCGAGGAAGGAATGTAGTAAATGATGGTATCCTGATGTATAGCTGTGCAAATGCATGTCTGTGTGTGTATATGTGTGTGTGTACGTTTCAACTTGTGTCCCCGTTAAGACAAAAACTGAGGGAAGAACCTGCACTGTGTAACACCAGTGTACAATCGCACGTGGACTGGAGGGTTTTCTAACAGAGTGATACTTCTTCTCTCTAGCTGATACCTTTACATCAGTTTCAGTAGGTACATTATCTATAAACTATCTCTATTAAGCCATCACATTATATCTGTTATTTCATCCACAGCAGTTTTGAACCAGGACTTTCAGTATTTGGACCAAGAAGCATGTGAAAAATATGAGGTGATTTAGTAGTTAAAACTATTTCTGTGGTGACAGACACTAAACTCTAGCAAATACCCTATCTACAAAAACTAGAATGAAACGTGTCATGTTTTACTTCCAAGTAACTGCATTGGTTAATGACTAAATAGCAAAAATATTTTAAAAAGAAAAGTCTTATCTCTAGGGCTGAAACTAATGATTATTTCCATTATCTTTAGTAAAAGTCCATTTACAGTGCTAGCTTTTTCCAGAGACATCGCAGTCAGACTTTGAGTTTTACACACAATTCTCACTTTTGCTAAATCTGTCAGTTATTTATGTCTTTAACTGATTAACCGTTGTGCCAACAAATGACAGAAAATACTATTTTTCTCGTGGACTGAAAAAGCAACTGATTTTATTATTTTAGTACCATTTTCAGATCGATACAATATTGCCACAGATATTATCACATTACTATGCTGTATCGATTCCCCCCCCACCCCTATTGTCTCATAGTGTTAGTATCTGAGCTTGGTGTTGTTAACTCCTTTAAAAACAACTTGATCTGTACCCTAGTTAAACCACCTGTCAACCTATTAAAAATTCACTGAAACCTGCTGCTAACTAACAGGCAAACGGTCATATAACCATAGCATACATGGTCCTAAAGGCTGGGTGGGGTGGCCAGATAAGTGCCCAAACAGTGATAAAGAGCAGACAATGCAGACAATCCTGACGGCCACAAAGTACTAACCATTAACTCAGACTTCTGCAGATCTGCCACCCTCTGTTTTACCGAATCTTGGCTCACCGAGCACATCCCGACACTTCACCTACCAGAATTTAATCTCTTCCGTGAGGATTGAGTAACAGCGCTCACAGGAAAAGCAAGGGAAGGTGGACTCTCTCTCTACATTTAAGGTTGGTGTATAGATGTCACAGTGTTGAAGAAATCATACAGCCCTCATTTAGAGACATTCTCCATAAACTGTAAACAGCTAAAGAGGAGGCCTTCAGAAGTGGGGACAGTCGAGTCCAGTATAACCAGGCCAGGAACACGCTGACAAAAGAGATCAAAGCTGCAAAGAGGAGCTACGCTGAAAAGCCAGAAAACAGCTTCACAGCCTGCGACCCTGTGTCAGTGCAGAAAGGTCTGTAGTTTAACTAACTACAGGAGACCATCCCCCAACACTGCTGGTACTAAACGACTGGCTGACGAGCTGAATGCTTTCTACTGTAGGTTTGAGAAGCCCACAGTCACTCCCCCCTTCCCCTCCCCCCTCTGACACGCTGTCCTCTGGCCCCTCACCTGCACTCACGATCTGTAAAGAGGATGTGAGCCAACTCTTCCAGCGGCAGAAGATCAGAAACACTCCTGGCAATGACAGTGTGTCTCCATCCCGCCTGAAAATCTGCAATGACCAGCTGGCTCCCATCTTCGCACTGATCTTCAACAGATCACTGGAGCTGTGTGAAGTTCCCTCCTGCTTCAGACGCTCCACAATCATCCCGGTCCCCAAAACCCCTTCATCTCTGGACTAAATGACTACAGGCCCGTTGCCCTGACATCTGTAGTCATGAAGTACTTTGAAAGACTGGTGTTGGCCCATCTGAAGGACATTACAATCCTTGCTGGACCCCCTGCAGTTTGTCTACAGGGCTAACAGGTCAGTGGATGATGCTGTCAACTTGGGACTGCATTACATCCTGCAACACCTCCACTCTCCAGGGACATAATGCAAGGATCCCGTTCGTGGACTTCAGCTTGGCGTTCAAAATCCTTAGCACCAAACTAACCCGGCTGACTGTCATCGGTGCCAACCTGCCATCCACTGAGGACTTATACATTTCCAGAGTCAGGAAACAGGCAGGAAACGTCACAGCAGATCCATCTCACCCCGTACACAACCTGTTCCAGCTCCTCCCCACGGGTAGGCGCTACAGAGCAATGTACGCCAAAACCAACAGACTCAGGAACAGTTGCTTCCCACAAGCCATCACTCTGATGAACAGCTGATTTCTGACCCACAGTGTCAGGAACAATTCCTGTGCAATAACCCAGTAACTCTGTCTCTAATCAGCCACCTGTCTACTCACTACCACCTATTATTGTACATAATAATGACAATAACTTTACTCCTGCAGCCTTGGCATTCTGCTCATTGCACTGTTGTCTCAATCTGTCTATATTGTTTTTGTTTAAAGTGTATGTGTTTCTATCCTATAGCCTGTGCGTGATTTTATTATTGTGTTATTATTGTATTATTGTATAAGTAAGGACATCGTCAGCAATCCTGAGTCAAATTCCTCGTATGTGTACACATACCTGGCAAATAAAGCTGATTCTGAACAACAGCTGGTCCAGTAGTTAGTATTGTTGGATGAAAAGAGCTGTTGTTAACATTGTTATCTTAGATATTCCCTGGCTCTGTGTTCAACTAGGGCTGCAACTAATGATTATTTTCATTATCAATAAATCTGTAGATTATTTCCTCAATTAAAATAATAATCGTTTGCTCCATACAATATTACAAAAAGTAAACAATGCCTGTCTCAAAGTCTTGTTTTGTCCAACCAGCAGTCCAAATCCTGAAGATATGAGGTTTAATATCGTACAAGACCAAGAAAATGTTAACATACTAAAAAAATAAAATAAATACATTTGCAGTAAATACAGTAAATACAGTAAATTTTTGCACAGAAATGACCGATTCATTGTCGACTACTCGATTAAATTATCCAAATGTTTTTTTGATAAAATACTTACATTGAGGAATAAAATAACTGTTGAAAAATCATGTTTGTTGTCTTTTTTTTACACTGCAATAGCACTCTGCACAAACAAACTGAAACTAGCACAAAAGATACAAACGAATAATGTTTTATTTCTTGATACTATGCTGGTATTATTTAAGGGAGGCAGAGTCCCCTACTGTGTTACTTCTTCCTGCAATGACAGTCAGCACATCATTAAAAATTCATCTCATCTAATAAGGTCACTTCATAGTCCTTATGAAAGGTCATGTCATGTTGACTGAAAATGCTGTTGAGAACACACACACACACAGAGTGAAGTAAAAATGTCAGAATATTAAAGGATTTACTACTTTTTCTTCCATTCAGAACAAAACTTCTAAACCGTTCAAATTTTGGGCTGACCACGTAGATTTGATATTTAGAGCACAAGAGAAAGAAACCTTGGGTACACACACTGACGCTGTTGGATGCCATCACCGTGGTAACTGATGCCAAGCGGCAAGTGAGAGGAACTTGAGATGTAAGCGGGGAGTCGGGTCAAAGAAGAGGCAGGGGGCCGACAGCCAATCAAGCCTGTAAGCTGCCAAAGTATTTTTCAACTTCTTTGAAATGAAGTACTATCTGCTGTGTTTTTGTATTGCATGCAAGACTATCTGCCACATGGTTTAATGAGTAATTTAAAATGTGCAGTCTCTCCTCTATGTAAATGAAGTGCCACAAATGTAGAAATATGCCTTTCCATTGTCTCTGGGAACTAAGTTACACATTTTACACAGTTGGATCAAAGAAAGCATCCAGTTGGTCTCAAACTAAAGCTACAAAGAAATCACAATTAATCTTGAAAGATACATGCTGCTGTGGAAAGAGATGACAAGTTTACCTGCAGAATCGAAGATTTTACTTTTAAAGTAAAATGCAGGTATTCAATCTCTTTGGAGTGGAAGCAGCTTCATGTGAACCACGTGGTACTGGCTCTATTTCTGGCTAAACTCACTGTCAGTTTAGCTATCAGACACACTGGGTTTACAAAAACAAGTGGGAAAGTTTTGAGGAACTGACTACAAGTCGAAACATTGACTATATTGAAATGGACGGCACTGATCCCACTGAAATGATGTGATGTTTACAATTTTTTTTCAGCTCCTCTTATTTCACTTCCACCTGCTACAGAGAAGGACCTGTTCGATGCCACCCAATCGCCCCCATCATCAGGCTTTTCCCACAGTATTGAACTTTTCTGTCATGCCTCAGGGTTTACCTATATGGCTCTCTTCATGCAGATTTTGCAAAATATTGGGTCTCAAGCTGCTGAATACCGGATTCATTAGACAGCAGGGCTGGAAGGGCGAGCGTATCTCATCACGCAGTTACAATGCCCAAACCCTTGAGTCTTATTTTTACCATTAAGGGGTTAATGTGTTTACAATAGCTTTAAATGAGGCAACTAAAATCGGAGTAACTAAATTCAACCAAGCTTACTTTGAATATGACAAATATTCAAATTATAGTAATCACAAAATGCAGCTAACAAAGCAATATCGTTTTACATGTTGATCAGGTTACGGCTCGTGCAGACTACGCGACCTTCAGCGTCGGCCGATGGCGATTACAGGGGGTCACACACTACGCGAGCTGACAACGACTCTGTCACCCGACACTGGTCCCCATGTCTTGTCAAGAAAACATACGTGAAATGTGAAACGGGAAATGACTCAAACCTACAGACAAAACAGCTGTTGTTTGTTATTATAAAGATAGCAATTATAAAGACAAAGAATCTGGGTGAAAGAATGGATTAGCACACTCAGGGATTGTCCGAGCTACAGAGAGCTGGAAGTGAGTAAAAAGTATTTTGCGGTGAAAAAGTAGCCGCCTGCACTGACAGCTGCCTGCTCTCAGGCTGGATGTAGGCCAACTTCTCCAGACATTTGACATGCTAGATATCTGACAGACGTCTGCGATGTGTCAGAAATGTGTCGGGGAGCCGTTTTGACCGGTTTTGACGTGTTATTGAGTAGTTCACACATAACGACTGGCGACCGCCGATCAACCGAGCAGCAAATCGAGCTAAAAATCGTGTAGTGAGAACTAGGCTTTAAACAGCAGAAAAATGCTGTTGGTTTACAGAGCATCAGAAACTTTTCTTGGACGCTTCTGCTAGTTGCTATAGCTTTATTGGCAGGACTGCATTCAATACAGCATATTAACACGGACCATAAATCATAATAAACTAAAAATACAATTCCCAATAAGAAACATTCTCTCCAATGGATTTGTCTTTCATTTTAGTTTTTTTCATTTTTTTTTACAGCAATGGTGGATGTGGAGCTCTCTACATGGCTCTGGGTTGCCCCTGGCAAATGCATCATTAGTGTTGCCACAGACACCAGATTTAAAGACTCCTGTATACTACTGAGAGATTTACCTCGTGTTGACACGCTAATCAGCTTTGTGTGGCTTAAATATAACAGACGTTCATTTATATGTAAAAGTCCAGCTTTGACTTCAGGAAAAAAGCAAATCAAACATTTCTCGTGAAAATGTTGTCCATTAATACTCTGATGTCTTCGAGAGTCACTGGGGGCTCAACACAAACTTTATACACAGCTACTGAGTGTATTCTCATAAATGAAATCTTTCTGTCGAGCTTTGCACCAATGTAGATTGTTTTCAGCTCTGCCTGTGGCTGAAGGTGTGTGTGTGGGCACTGCAGTTTGTTGCCAAACCAGCCAAGCTTATACTAAAATGAGCCGCAGAGCCATTCCTTGGCCAGATGTCACACGGCGCCGTGCACCTCCACTACAGCAACTCAAAAGTCAATCAACAGCAACTGATCCGAGATAAGTGCAAAGTAACTGTGAAAGATGTGAACTAAGAGACTGTTATTCTGTTGAGCTGCATTTAGTGGGACAAAAATCATGCCAGTGTAAACACGGAGCTGAGACTGCCAACAAAGACCAGTGAAATTTTACCTTCTTTACTGCGTCTGACAGTCAGACACTGACACTATTACAGAGACAGAGGGGAAATTGCTCATTTCTCAGTGTGCTAAGATACAGACCCAGTAAGGGAGTTTGAGTCTACTGTCTGTGACCTTGAGACGAGATACAAAAATATATCCCTGCGGGGGATGGAGTCAGTGTGCGTACGTCCTCCTGAGAGAGGGAGTGTTTGTGTTTGTGCATGTGTGTGTGTGTGTGTGTTGAAAGAGGAAAAGCGACAGAGCAAAAGACAGAAGTAAAACGTGTGTTGTGTTTTTGACATCAAAAACTTGCGTCATGTTTGCCAGAAAAACTGATTTAGAATAACAACATTGTATTTTCTTTAAGTGCTGTTTATACTTCAGACTGCAAGAAATAAACCTAATTTCTCTTTGATAATCCTATCAAGGATGTCTACAGGCTGAATGTAGCAAACGATAAAGATGGCAACATCCTGCACACTAAGAAAATACTACCAGCCTAACACCAGCGTGAAATTTAAAACTAATATAATAATAATAATAATAATAATAATAACAACTTTGTTTGTATAGCACCTTTAAAAAACGAGTTTACAAAGTGCTCTGACAGACAAACCAAAAGCTGGATACAACTCACAGGGTGAACAGATGCCACACAAAGAAAGACAAGCGTAAGGTAAAGGTAAAACAAGATCAACAAGATGATAAGACACAATGAAAACGCAATATGAATAAATACACTTAAAAGCAGATAAAAGGAATCCAAATAGGGGGTCAGTGTTTCTGCTATGTAGCTTGGGGCCAGACCCAGACAACCTCTAAATGTGATAAAATCAATTCTAAATGTCTTTGATATCAAATACTCAAAGCAAGAGAGAGTCTGGCAGACGGAGACTCCTAGTAAATAGTAACCACAGCTGCATCGCATCAGCTTCATTACAAGACACTGAACTTCACCCTGACACTCTGGATAACAAGAGCATCAGCTACATAAAAAGCATGTGTTGGTAGAATACCTACACAATATCCCATCACGTATCTACATGCAAACAAAAAGTGTTTCTGTGTTGCAGTAAGGATGAATCCATACGTCGCTGATCCCCAAGACAGAAACATACTGTACTGCGTGGCCTTCTCCACATAGAGGTCAAAGGTCAACCTCCTTGTTTAAAAACAGCCTGGCTGCACACTAAACTGGACTGAATGTCTGAATCGCCTTCATCCACCACATTCCCTACAGCATGAGGTAATCTGAAGGACAGAAAGGTTTAAATGATAACGTTGACATTTGCCAAACAGGGAAAGCATACTAGGAAAGAGGAGCCTCAAAAATAAAGGTTCAGCCAAAACCTCTAAAGTTTCATAAACAACCACATAATATGAGCTTCATCTAAATGAACTGCAGGGGGACTGTGTGGTGTCAACATGTCTGTACTGTCCAAGCTTCACAGGCACATCTTGAGGGAAAAACAGTTACACGTGACACACCCACTAACATGGCTTGATGGATTTATCGTCACCCTCACTGAGGTGTCTCTAACTTGCGTGACTGCACACCGTAAAAGAAATCCACAAACCTTTCTTGAACTCCTCCAGCATGGAGTCCAGCTTGGTGTCGTGGAAGACAAAGTGGACCGGGTGGTTGTAGAACTTGGTGATGGTCTTGAGGGTGGTGCAGTCGTCCGGGTCAACGAAGGCCAAATCCTTGACGAACAGGATGTCGACGATGTTGGAGCGCTCGTCCTCATACACAGGTATCCTCGTGTACCCGCTCTCCATGATCTCGGACATGGTGTTGAAGTCCAACACGGCGTCGCTGTGGATCATGAAGCAGTTGCCGATCGGCGTCATGACGTCCTCCACGGTTTTGGTCCTGAGCTCCAGCGCGCCTTGGATCATGTTGAGCTCCTCTTTCACCAGGTCGTTGTATGGCTCGGTGACTTTCAGCATCTCCACCAGCTTCTCCCGGTTGTACACGGTGCCGATCTCCTGGCCCAGGACGCAGTCGAGGAGCTTGCTGATGGGCCACGACAGAGGGAAAGTTAACAGCATGAACAACTTGGTGACTAGGATGGTGTTCGCCCCGACTGCCAGGCCGTGCCGGGAGCACAGCGCCTGCGGGACGATCTCGCCGAAAATAACGATGCCGACTGTGGACGCGATCACAGCGCCGACACCGGAGTTAGTGAGGTCGTCCAGGAGGATAGTGAGGGTGGTATTGACCAGGACGTTTCCGAGGAGCAGCGAGCACAGTAGATAGTTGCCCTTTCTGCGGATGGGCTCGATCTTCCGCGCGTACTTCTTCTCCTTTTCGGTGCCGCAGCTCTGCACGATGCGGAGCTCCATCGGGTCCAGCGCCATCAGCCCCAGGTTGAGCCCGCTGAACATGCCGGACAGCACTAACAGGAAGGAGATGAGGATCACCTGCAGCCAGATGGGGAGCAGGGACTTCTTCTCCTCCACCACCCGCAGTCTGCCGTCTCTATCGTCCAGCAGGTACCACGTCTCGTCCCTGTCATGGGTGTCGCGGACGCACAAGCCGAACACCTTCACCGCCTCGTTCTTGCGGAGCTGCTTGATATTGACGCTCACCACCCCAGAGGTGTTTTGGTTGCTCACCTCCATGGACCCCTTCACTACTATGTCCTTCGTGAGTTCGGAACAAGTCCTGTTGAAGGGGACCAAGACTGCACCGAAAGCATCATCCTCTTTGTCACTGGAGTAAAGTTCCGTGAAGCCGATGAGACCCGAACTGTTTGAGAACAAGTGGAGCCCGTAGAACCTGAAGAGGGTGTTGCTGCCCTCGGTCACCTGAATAACCCCCCTCTCGGTGGTTTCCGCTGGAGTGTCGCTCGTCTCCAGCCTCATGCCGAGTATCCGAGTGGCGCCGCTTGACTCCCAAGCCGCCGCCTCGGCCTGCCTGCCCGCAAAGACACAAGAAAAGACGAGTAAAGTAAGCGTGGACCCCCGTCCACTCGAGTCTATCGCCATGTTTGTTTCGCTGTATGTGAACAGGGGAACTGACGTCACCTTCTCGTTTCTACAACCCCACCCCCTCATTTGAATAAGCACATACCTCGAAAATGCAGCCAATCAGCGGAGGAGACGTCACTCGATCAACTTGACCGAGCCCCCTCAGTTTTAGTTTTAAGATCGACTAATATTTTTGCTTTTAAGGTCGGCCAGATAGTTGTTTGGTATTATTTCACGGTCCGTGTAACGCTTTGCAGTTCTTTGTTCAATTTGCACCATCCAAATTAACCAAATGAAAAATTGGATTCAAACTTT